>OU611761.1:9897444-9974944 GCA_914767535.2 Dunaliella primolecta
CATCCACACATGAATGGCACTGACACGTGGTGGTATTGCGGCATGGTAGAACTGGCTCGAATCCAGTATGCATGTGCCTACTGTGAGCATCAGCAAATGAGCGTCCCAGTCCTAGTCCCAGTTCCAGTCCCTGTTCCAGTCCTAATTCAAGCCCTATTTCCAGTTGCAATCCTGGTTCCAGTTCCAGCTGCAGTTCCAGCTCTAGTTCTAGTTCCTCTGCCAGTACCGTGCAAACTTGGACTCATCCCGCACCATGCACGGTATTAGATCCGGCCCTAGTTCTAGTCCCACTCCCAGTTCCAGTCCCAGGTCCAGTGCTAGTTCAAGTCCCACTTCCAGTCCCTCTTTCATTCCTAGTTCTAGCTCCAGTTCCAGTCCCATTTCCAGTCCTCGTTTCAGTGCTAGTTCCAGTTCCACCTAAGGTGCTGATGCTCTTGCCACTTACAGCAGCCCCAAATTTAGCATGGTGATGCCATTGTCTTCAATCATTGAATGAACATTATTTTGTTCACCTTTGATGGCAAATTTGGCTTGGCCGTTGCAGTAATTGCGGCAGTGGTGGTTATTGTCACAAACGCCAATATGAAGTCACACGCATCGGGCTCCACATTAGTTCTAGGCGCTGTAAATACTGTTCAAGTGAATCATCTAAATGCGAGACTGGCACAGTCCCTTGAGAGCAAACAGAAGGGATGAGAGGAGACAACAATGTTGCTGTACCTGCCAACGAGGGTAGGGAAAGCAAAACGTCTGATCAACAAGCACCTTTGCTTGCAGGTTTCAGGGGCGTACAATGCAATACCAGCAAGCACTTGCTGGCCGTCAAGCCACACATTGCTAGCCATTATTGCAGCCATAAATTCAAGCCATATACATCTGGCAGACGGGTTGGGGAGACTTCTTTCAACTCTCATCACCAAGATCAGGCATGGGCTACTGCTAGTAATCCTCCTGATCCCCATTGATTTTTACTTCCTCTTGGTGGAAGGAATACATGGTGCCTTGGCCCTCGCTATCCTTTTCTTCTCCTTAATTGATGTGGGGCGTGCTTTACTGCCTGCGTAGTTCTTCCTCTATTCTTTTTTTTTTCTGGCCGTCAAGCCGTGCGTCAACCTTCGAACAGGATGAGCATTTGCTGGCCATCAAGCCTCGTTGCAAGTCTCAGCTTTTCTGGCGGACATGTTCCACAATGCTTCCGTCCCAACCTAACTTTCTTAACTCGTCTAAATTTAGGAGACGCTCTACCACTGGAGAATGTTGGAGACGCTCTCCAATATCAGGAGATGCTCTTCTACCATACTGCTTATTTCATCTCTTTCACATAGTCAGGTCCAGACATAGTCTGTCTCCTCACTTTGTCTGCCAAGTCAAACCCACTCTCACATGCTCGTCCAAAAGTACATACAAGTCCAGCATCTCCTGCATCTTTAATGAGGCCATTCCTGCCTTTCCCGTCCACTTTCATCTTGGGTCAAACTTACCCCTGTGCGCGGGTCCAAGGTATGCACAAGTCCAGCATCTCCCGCTTCAGCCACACACTGATGCAAACACCTAATCTCATTTTTCTTTTCTCACCCAGGTCAAACTCACCCTTGTGCACATGTCCAAGGTACGTACAGGTCCAGCATCTTCCGCATTAGCCGCACGACGATGCAAACACCAAGTCTTATTTTTCTTTTCTTTCACCCAGGTCAAACTCACCCTTGTGCACGCGTCCAAGGTATGTACAGGTCCAGCATCTCCCGCATCAGCCGCACGATGAGGCCTGCCTCTTCAGGAACAGGCTTGGCGTATGCACCTCCTGCTGCAGAGTCTGAAGGGAAAGCAGCAGCACCCTTGCTGTCTGCTGCTACTGATGATGTTGCTGATGCGGCAGCACCCTCACTTTCTGCTACTGCTGCTGTTGTTGATGCTGCTGCTGCTACATTGGGAGAGGGCACTCGCGCTGTGCCGCAGGAGCTGTCGCTGCTGTCAGCAGCAGATCTTTCGGAACCAGCGTCAGCGGCAGCAGCGGCTGAGGAGGCTGGGCCCGCAAATGATGCGGCCTGCATGATGCCCTCCGCCAAGCTTGCGGCAGGCACAGATGCAGCACACAGGCGCAACACACGCATGCGCAGGACGCGCAGCAGCTGAGCAGTGGACGCATACTGGTCCTCCATCCAGCTGCCCAAAACTGTGTTGTTTTCTTGCTCAGCAGCAGCAGCAGCAGCAGCAGCCCGCTCTCGCCTCTTCCTTCTACCGCTGATGCCCTTAAGCCCAACCTCGGACAGCAAAGCATCCTCAGCATCTGGACTGCTTCCATCCATAACCCACTTGTGCGGCAGCACATAGCCTGCTGGCTTGGAGGCATGGTGAGGCTTTGCCTCCACATAGGTGCCGCCAGAAGAGAAGCCTGCCGACCGCACCTCAGAAGCTTTCTGCGCATTCCAAGCAGCAGTTGCTGCTTCTGCCGCTGCTGCTGCCCGCACCACTGATAGCGATAACCCAGCAGCTGGTGGTGAGGGTGGGGAGGCAGCTCCCCATGCCGTGGATGGTGAGGCCTCAGAGGTTGCTGCCTCTGCCGCTGCTGCTGCTGCTCCAGAAGCTGGAGATGAGGACTCAGCAGCTGGTGGTGAGGGTGAAGGGGCTGCTGCGCCCTCCGCCCACGCCTGACCACCGTTTGCCGCCACTGTGTGCCGCTCCTGCTGCTGTGCGTGCTGCTTATTCAGAAAGAAAGACACGCCCCGCATCTGCAGCACCTTCACCTGCGTGGAGTAGCAGCAGCCATGAGATGCAGCACTTTCGCCTGCGTGGAGGAAGAACAGCCATGAGATGCAGCACCTTTGCCTGCATGAAGGAAAACAACCAATGAGATGCAGCACCTTTGCCTGCATGGAGAAAAAACAGCCATGAATTGCAGCACCTTTGCCTGCATGGAGAAAAAACAGCCATGAGATGCAGCACCATTGCCTGCATGAAGAAGGAGCAGCCATGAGATGCAGCACCTTTGCCTGCATGGAGAAAAAACAGCCATGAGATGCAGCACCATTGCCTGCATGAAGGAAAACAGCCAATGAGATGCAGCACCTTTGCCTGCAAGAAGGAGAGGCAGCCATGAGATGTAGCACCTTTGCCTGCATGAAGAAAAAAAACAGCCATGCGATTGCGTGTGCGCAGCAAAGGGAAGGCATTGGCCAGCACACAAGCGATTTTTGGCATGCTGCACATCTGGAACTTGTAAGGCATGGAAGGGTCATAGGGAGGATGCAGGTGGCGAGTGAATCCTGCCTTTCAGGTGATGCTCATCACAAATAGGATCAGCAGTGGAGCTGTGCAGCTGTACACGCGGAGGACCTGCAGCAAGCTGTGCACACGGAGGATCTGCAGCCAAGCTGTGCACCTGTAACCATGAGGGTCTGCAGCAGAGCTGTGCAGCTGTACACATGGAAGGCCTGCAGCAGAGCTGTGCAGCTGTGTCATGGATCTGCGGCAGAGCTGTGCACTTGTGCACAGGCGCCATGAGGAGGGGGGGAGGGGCACAGAGCAAAGGGAAGCACTCACCTTTCTGGCTGTGCGCAGCACACGGAAAACTTGCAGCAAGGCTGCGGGTCTGAGCGCGGGCACATAGGGCGTGATGGCACGGAAGAAACGGGCCAAGGCCTCCACACCCCAGCGGCGGTGAGGGCTGCACAGGAGCAAAAGGGAAGGAAGGATGGAAAACTGTGTGGGCAGAGGAATACCTCCCTATATCAATGAAAGGAAAAGACACATTGGCTCAAAAGCGCCGCAAGTCTCCTCCACCACAAGGAGAGGGTCAAATGTGTTTTCCCGTGTATGACGGTCCACGGTTCCAGCACATAAAAAAAGCTTAGAATTGGGGGCATGCACAAAGACAACCGAGGGCATGCTTGCACAGAGACAGAAACAACTGGCAACTGACTGAGGGCATATATGCAAAGGGGCATGGGGAATGAAAAGTGAGACGAACATGATACTTCAAGCAATGAGCAGAAGGGGGGGGGGGGTACTTGCATAGTTGGTGAGCTCCGTTATCTGGGAAAATTTACACTGCCATTCCCTACGCCTAGAACCACAGTATATGACGACAATGTATCACTCATATTCGTCCTCTCCCCTCCCCCTTTCTGCTTTCTCCAACCAGTCCCGACCTCCTTTGCACTGTACACATGCAAAGCACAAACGTTAAGCTTAGGTCATTTAATCATCCGGTCAAAAACTCTTCACACCTGCAGAAATTTTGAAGAGAGCTCTGTTACATCCTTCACATTTTGTATGGACTGACCATACACGACCAATGCCAAATTCACACTCAAAGGGTTCTGTGAAATGCGCACACACACACACACACACACACACACACACACACACACACACACACACACACACACACACACACACACACACACACACACACACCTGCTCTTCGGCAGCTGCCCCAATAGTGAAGTCAGCTTGGGTCCCACGGTGTGCGCGAGCATGCTGGGGCTTAACACACCCTCATACAACTGCAGGCCCTCACAGATTTCATCTAGCTGTGTGGCATGCACGAAAAAGCTCGCTGCTTGGTCGCGTGCTGCGCCCATCTTTTTTTGCTGCAACCAAACCTTCTGTGACAACTGCTGTTTGGCTGCCCTTGGTGCGGCATTCTGGCGTCGGGGCACCATGGGTTGTGGACTCTCCTGTTGCTGGTTCCAGGACTGCTGGCGCTCATACAATTGTTGCTGCTGCTGCACCTCGCCATGAAAGCTGCCCTCTACACTGCGGGGCTGCCTGCTCCTCTGCTGGTAGCTTCCTGGCGA
The DNA here is from genome assembly GCA_914767535.2 of Dunaliella primolecta. NCBI lineage: Eukaryota > Viridiplantae > Chlorophyta > Chlorophyceae > Chlamydomonadales > Dunaliellaceae > Dunaliella > Dunaliella primolecta. The sequence goes on from OU611761.1 coordinate 9,902,244, forward strand.
CCTGCTGCGCGGCCTGGCATTGTCAATCTGGCTGTCTCCATTGGCGAGTGCGGTTGCTTTGGTGACAGATGAGTTGGCAATGTGCTGCACAGGCTTGCTGCTTGCATGCGCGCTCGGTCTCCTACCGGCAGTGCAAGGACTGCGTGAGGAGTGCAGGCTGTCACAACAGTTGCTCTTGCACTTGCCAAGGTGAGACACAGTGGATAAATGCATTGCTGACTGGACACCAAGTTGGAAAAATCAAGATCTCCTGAAACTCCTCTGGCCACTTCATTCAAAAAACGACAAAACTTCATTTAAATCGAAACGATAGCAGTGAGACGGGGCAACGATGTGCTGAATTGAAACCGCATGCTAGGGCTTTGAAAAACAAGTTTGATACAGCCAGCACATTTTGAAGTACTGCGTAAACAAACTAATTACTTTAAAAAGTTTGACAAAGTGATTTTGTAATGAAGGGCATATAATGTCTAGTCCCTCACTTTCATGAAGCATTTTGCACAGTCCTGCAACAGGTACAGCTCTCATGTCTAATCCTTGTACCCTGGACCCTGCCACACACGAGCACCTGCTCCAGCTGAAAGCTGAGTCCCTTTTTAGGCCATGGAGAAGCAGTATGTGGGCCACTGCCTCCTAAGATGCGGCCTGGCCATCCTGACCTCTCGCGCAACCCACACTACTGCCCCTGACAAACGTCGCAGCCGATGGGTGGGAGTTGCCAAGCACCATGAGCTGCCCATAGACCTTCCTTTGCATGCCTTCGTGCCAGATGCCAGGCTTGCCAGTGCTCCGGATGTTAATTTTCCAACCAAAACCCTGGCAACTTTGACTGCAGTTCCTGTTAGAGCTGGAGGAGGTGCCAGCTGCTGCCCCCTTGCTTGAGCCATCTAAGAGGGATGTGTATGCCCCGCTTGTGCTCGAGGTAGGCATACCATATGTTTCTCGCTTGTTTGCGCTGCCAAACAAACACGGCTCCTAGTGGCAGGTGCTGCTTGGCACTTGAGCTACTGCTGTGCTGGCCCTGTGGCAATCTCCCGCGTGATTCAACACCCTAGCTGCATGCTTTTTAGTCCTCCTGTGGTGACATGCTTCCCTGTGTGACTGCTGCCCCTGTCCAGGTGTACCTGCCACTGGATCAACTGTGCTCACCACCGCCACCAGACTTGTTCCCCAACAGAGGAGGTATGGGGTATCCCTCAGGCAAACAAAGCAGTGCAGAAGTGCAGTTGCCCAGGCATTGCTTTCAGTCACAGAGAATCATTACCTTCAACAGTCCTAGGCTTTCTATCCTGGAACAAGGAGTGCGCCCAAGGTGCAATCCCATGGTCCCTGATGGAACTCAAAAGCCCATAAGCTGCATCAATTTGATCCTCAAAACGTGCACAGAAGCACTGGCACATGCAATTTTCCATCAAGCACTGGCGTGCACGTGTTATGTCATCTGGCAATTGAAGCCTCCTGTTCTCGTCTTCAGCAGCGCACGAGGACCCCAGATCGCGCTTGGACGCATGCATGCAAACACCATTAAAAAAACCTGCACACATTCTGTGGCAGGTCATGTCTTCCTGGAGCGCTGGGTGCTGCAGTATGGCCCTCAAGTCGCCACCAGCACAACACCCAGCACGCAGCAGAGCAAGGCTGGCAGCAGTGGCCAGAGCCCGCAGCAGCCTCTCCATGGACTGGGATCCAGCACACCATCGATGGCTGGCAGCAGCAGCAGCAGCAGTGGGGGAGGGGGCGGGATCGGAGGGCGGTCGTACATTGATGATGCGTCTGTGTACAAGCGGCTGGTGAGTAGTGCCTGGCGCGTGGCGCATGCTTGCCTGTGTTTTCTAATGTCTGTGTTTGTGCACCTACAGTCTCCATGTGTGAGGCTGGCAGTCAAGGTCTTTTGACTCAAGGCCTTCTGCCGCTGTGACCCTTGATTCCTGTGCTAGCGGGTCTGGGGCGGTTCTCCCAGGTCCCTACATGGGTGGCTACATAAACAATCAGACAGCGGGGGGGGGGCTTTTTTCTTGCGCAATCGTGCATGCTCAAGTAGCTAGCGATCGGCAGATATTTGCCGGCACAAGGTGATATGTCGGTGAGCGCTGCGCGAGTGGATCTGCCCCCAATCAGGTGGTGAGCTGGTCTGTGTGTCTGAGTTTACACAAGTGCTCGTGTTTAGGGTAGCACGTGAGCAGTGTTGTGGATCTGTGCTAGCACATGTTCCTGAGCAGCCGGTGCGAACAATCTGAATTTGCATGAGGGACTTGTTTAGCAGCTAGCGGGGTTTGCCTGTACGCAAGAGGCTGCGGTGAACAGAGGGCGATGTCAGGCATCATCTGTGCTGAGCCAAGTTGAGTAAAAGGCTTTAATCAGGACCCATGCTGAGCCAAGGCTTGTTGATATGGTTTCAATTAAATCCATGCTGAACCAAGCTGTGCCATTCTGAGACGAGCTATGCTGGGCCGGGTCGTTTAGAAACAGTTTCAATCAGCAAGACACAGTACAAGTTGCGCGCAGCTGATTTGAGAGCAGAGTCTTCAGACCCTAATGCAAGGAAACAAAATGCATTCACACATGCTCACTGTTGTGTGAGCTGCCCGCACGTTTTTGTGATAATTTGGGACTCAGTTTGGGACTCTCCTGCAAGTGTCTTAGCGTTGGAGTTGAAGTATAGATCTGTGTTTCCTAGATGTTCTTGGTGCTCCTGCCTTGCATGGTCAAAAACAAGGCATGGCTGTTGGGAAAGGCTGTAAGCACACACAGGTTCTGGTTGCATGTGTCCATATCAAATATGCAACGAATAGTGCAAAAACAAGGGATGGCTGTAAGGCAAAGCTGTAAGCAGTGCACATACAAACTCTGATTGCGTGTGTCAATTGCATATGTTCATACCAAAGATGCAATCAACAGTGCAGCTCCTACCTTGCGTAGCCAAGAACAGGGCATCCATAAGCGCGGCACACCCAAGTTGTGTTTGCATGTGGCCATACCAAAGGCATGCGACCAGCACTGCAGCGAAGCTCGACCCGGCGGCCACTGTGGACCTCTTTGGCAACTAACACACTTGCTTCTGACGAAAGCCCTCCTCCTTTCTATGTGCATTTTGCTGTGCAGACTCTGCTGGTGCGAGCGCTGTATGCACACCTGCGAGTACTACCAGCCTTCCGCATTGCCAGATCTGCCAAGGTACTTTGGATTTCTTTCTTCCTTCCCTTCCGTGTCTGTGTGCCTCGCCAGCTGCTGTACCTGAGTATCAGTGATCAAGCTTAGTGTTCCTATATTGTGTTGGATACTGTCGCTGAAATTGAAATGGGTAATTTGTGCAAAGCGGGTGCACGTCTACAAACAGTCGATTTCTAGTTCAATTGGCGACTCTCCACTTGCAGTGGAGTGTTGAGCAGTTGAGCAATATCACAGCCAACTCCCTGCTTGGATGAAAATATTGGTTATGTTTGGCACTGGAGTTTTTTTTTTCGGGAGCATGGTCATCTAGCTCAGGTATGCGCAAGCTCATAAGCAATTTGTGATGCATGGAATGGGCCTGCTGATAAAAGAGAGGAGGAATGTAATAAAGTAAGTACTTTGGTGAGGCCCTTTTAGCTTGTTAGAAAGCCTCTCCTTAATGCACGCAGCCTTGTCAGCAAGCAAAGTTTCTTTTTCTTTTCCTCAGTAAAGCAGCTGGTATGGTGAGACAAATGACTGAGCAGCTGGTGTGGCATGTCGGAAGCCTTGTGGACGTTGTTCCGTCGTTCTCGAAGCAGAGGCTCAACTTTCCACAACATGTGCCCACCAACGAGCACCAGGCAGCGTGTCGTGTATGGAAGGCAGCATGTGGTAGGCAGCATGTCGCCCTCACTGAGGTCCACAGCCACCAAATTTGGCCGTGCTGCTTAAAGTAGCATTTCCATTATGGCATATACAGTAGTGTGAGCTGTGCACGTGAAATGCACAGCATGAACGCAATAGCTGTAAGGTGTGCATCATGACCACTGGCAAATCCTGCCCCAGCGGATTGAAGATGGAGCTTAGTTGGCACCATTCCTGACACATGCTTCCTAAGGCACCTCACCCCCGGCCCACTACCCCCCACACTCTTCCCCCTTCTGCGTTGCCCGCCTTGCCCTCGCAGCGCTACCACGGGTGCACCAGCGCATGCAGTGGCAGCAATGGGAGCGGGGTAGGCCTGGAGTTTGCTGTGCGGCGAGACGGGGTGCTGGTCGGTGGCAGCAGCAGCGGCGCTGAGGCGGCATCTCAGGCTTGGCACACAGCCCCAGTTCCTGCTGGCTCGTGCGCGCCAGCGACGCAGCAGTTCCCATCTGCCCCTGGCTCACCCTCTCTGTCTGGCTGCGCACCTGCTTGCAAAGAGCTTGAGCCACACTCAGCAGCAGGGGCTACCCAAGAAAGTGCCGGACCTGCTCAGGTTAGCTCACGACCTGCCCAAGCAAATTTTCCAGGAATGAGTTCAGGACAAACTCAAGCGAGCTCACAGGAAGGCCTGGTGGAGGTTGGTATAGCAGATGCCCACAACCAGCAGACGAGGCAAGCGATCACAGAGCAGGTGGCGGAAGCAGCCAGTGCGACGCAAGCGCAGATCAGCACGCGTGCTGCCGATGGCGAGGGGCTGCTGTCTGAGCACTTCAGCTTCGCGCCCGTGTTTACCCCGGGGGGCGCTCTGCGCGTGTCGGTGGAGTACGCACCTGCGCAGCTGGTGGCAGCGCTGGAGGTGGGTTACTTCTCGCACATGACGTGATGTGAGTGTGTGTGTTGTTTGCCAAGAAGAATGAAAATGCATCTGTGGAGTGCGCGCCTGCGCAGCTGGTAGCGGAGCTGGAGGTAAGAATGAATCATTCGATCATTCCTGGCTACGTTGTGGCTTGTGCAGCAAGACAAATGCATATATCTGTATAGTACGCGCCTGCACAGCTGGTGGGGGTGCTGAAGGTGGGTTGAGTGGAGGCAGTTATGCAATTGGAGATAGTAAGTTGACAGTGCATTAGGGAAATGTTGAGGGTGCACTGAATCAAGAGTGCTGCTGCTCCTGCTGCTGCTGCTGCTGCTGCTGGTTTGTGTATGTTTATGTGTGGGGTGTGTGTGTGTGTTTGTGTGGATCACGCTCCTGCCCTGATGGTGGCTCCATATTGATGTGTGGGCTTGACTGTGGAAGCGGTGAGGTGCGGGTCCACACCATCACCAGTTGGAGCTGCGTGAAGTTGGAGCTGCGTGAACTGCAGGCTGAGTGCAGTGCTCAAAAGGAAGTGAGTTGGCTCTGCGACCAACTTGAGGAGTGTAATTGTGCTGGGTACTGCTGCGCTGCAGGCTGGTAAACCAAGCTTTCCTCTGAAAAGAACCCTTCAGCATCAATGATGTTATATCCTTTCTTGAATGTGGAGTAAGCAGAGAAGCGTTTGCTGAGAATAGATCACCACAGAGCAAGCAGCGCTGCAGCAGTGAAACGCTGCCAGCCATCCGCCAGGGCTCATCCACTCGCTTCATGTGGTGCATGCTCTGTGGCTTGCCCTCTGCCAAGGCTCATTCACTTGCTTCATGTGGTGCATGCTCTGTGGCTTGCCTTCTGCCAAGGCTCATTCACTCGCTTCATGTGTTGCATGCTCTGTGGCTTGCCTTCTGCCAAGGATCATTCACGCGCTTCATGTGGCCAGCTTTGTCGCTACCCTTCCGCCAGGGCTCATTCACTCCCTTCATGTGGTGCATGCTTTGTGGCCAGCCTTCTGCCAGGGCTCATTCACTCGCTTCACGCACCTGTTATGAGCAACACATAGCCAAACTCACTACACTGCATGCCCTTACTTGCAGCCATACATGGCCAGGGCTACCACTGCGGTGCCAGGCACCATCATCCATGGCTACATCCCCCCTCTATCACCAACCCCATACATGGCCTCACTTATTCCTCTGCATGCCCTTACTTGTAGCCATACATGGCCAGGACTGCCACTGCGCAGCCAGGCACCATCATCCACGACTACATCCCCCCTCCTACGCCCCCAGCGCCCCCCTGTATCACCACCCCCACCATCTCCGCCACCGCAACGCCTCTTACAGCAGCCCCCACATCAGTCCCCATGAGCTCCTCTGGCGCACGTGGCCCCCCAGGCCCTGCAGCGTGGCTCAGCACTGCGCCATCAGCATCGCCACCTCACACACCTGGTGTGCCAGCCTGTCCCTCTGCTTCCCCCCACTCCTCATCAGCTGCTGCGTTCACCGCTGCGGGTGCTGCGGGCGCAGCCACCTCATCTCCGGTCACACCGGCTACCCGGGTGCGGCACACGATTGTGACTGAGGACACTGCCCTGGATCTGCCGCTCCCCTCTTCTAGTGCTCCCTCAGGTAAGAATGAGTAAAAACAAATTGGTCATTGAACGGAAATTAGTTTGTCTACCAAGGACCCTACCCTGGATTTGGCGCTCCTCTCTCCTAGTGCTCCCTCAAGTTGGAATGAGTCAAGAAAGTGGTCGTTAAACGGAAATGGTGTGGAGTAAACAAACAAATGTGGTTTGCGGTTGCCACGCCTCCACCTACAGGCTGCGTACCCTGAGGCTGTGCACTTTGAGTGCATACGTCAAAGTGTTGATTGCGTAAATGCATTTGCAAGTGTCAGCCTCAATTGTATGGGGGCGTGTCTGCTTGATAGCTGCTGGCATGATGCATCCCTGCGCTGCTTGTGGTGTCCATGGAATCAAAACTTGAGATCTGGCATCGTCTCAAGGATCCCTGTGCCGTGCGTGGTGTCTGTGGAATATGAGCTCTGGCATGATAACGAAAGGATCCCTGTGCTGCCTGTGGTGTCTGTGGAACTGGAATATGTGCTCTGGCATCATGATGAAAGGATCCCTGTGCTGCCTGTGGTGTCTGTGGAACTGGAATATGTGCTCTGGCGTGATGACAAAAGGATCCCTGTGCTGCTTGTAGTGTCTATGGGATCAAAATGTGAGCTCTGGCACTGTGACAGAAGGATTGATATGCTGCTCGTGGTGTCTGTGGAATTGGAATGTGAGCTCTGGCATTGTGACAAAATAATCCACGTGACGCTTAAGGTGTCTGTGGAATCAAAATTTTAACTCTGGCGCTGTGACAGAAGGATTCCTGTGCCTCTCCTGGTGTCTGTGGAACTGGAATCTCTGGCATCATTAGTAAAGGAGGTGCAGAGCATGTGCCAGGTGTGGGGAGATGGTAGCGTACATTGAATGCTTGATTTCACCTCCTTGCTCCATGGTAGAGCGGTGCGGATCAAGGCCGGTAATTCTGATATCCCAGGTTGCTCGTGATGGTGTCATGGAATGTTTCAGAATGAGGCTGGGGGCGCATGACCTGCAACTTGCCATGCGGATGGTTTCTGCGCAGCCCTTGCTCGGTTGTTGTATCTGTCAAGGGAGTACTGCATCATGTTGGCGGCTGTGGACCAGCTTGCCCAGCTGCAGTCTGCTTCTTCTGGCGCATCAAATACATGCATGTGTTCGATGTGTCAGCATGTGAAGCAGTCCTGCATGGTGGAGTGGCATGAAGGAAGGGGTGAATACAGAATCCTGGGTTGGTGCTCAGACGTCTGCAGGTCAGCAGAGCATGGTGGCCATAAGTGATGCAGCACCTCTTAACAACACCAAAGTGTCCATTGTTCCCACCTGGCCTGCAGGTCAGCAGGGCATGGTGGCCAAAAGTGATGCAGCACCTCTCAACAACACCAAAGTGTTCATTGTTCCCACCTAGCCTGCAGGTCAGCTGGGCATGGTGGCCAAAAATGATGCAGCACCTGCAGAGCAGAGGGACGCTGACTGAATTGATCAATGCCTCAGCAAACTCGTTCATTGTTCCCACCTGGCCTGCAGGTCAGCAGGGCATGGTGGCCAAAAGTGATGCAGCACCTCTCAACAACACCAAAGTATTCATTGTTCCCACCTGGCCTGCAGGTCAGCTGGGCATGGTGGCCAAAAGTGATGCAGCACCTCTCAACAACACCAAAGTGTTCATTGTTTCCACCTGGCTTGCAGGTCAGCAGGGCATGGTGGCCAAAATGATGCAGCACCTGCAGGGTAGGGTGGTGGGGGCAGGGGGTGAGTACTTGAGTAAAGGGGGGGCTATCTTGGGCTTGGGCAGGGCAGGTGGGTCTGGCAGGACACGACACTCCTTGGAAGGTGGCAACCCCTCTGCTGCCGCTTTCTGCAACATGGACAACCCTTTTGCTCGCTTGGCCCAGCAGCAGCAGCAGCAGTGGCAGCAGCCTCCAACACAGGCACTCCAGGGCCAGCGGCTCTCTGGGCAGTCCTCAGGTGTGTTTTCTTCACGCCATCAACAGCCGGGCGTCAATCAGACCGCCCAGCTTCAGCAAGTCACCGGCTCTGGGGGTGCGGTCAGAGGAGACTCCATCGATACTGGTGTTCCTGGTTCTGCTGCAAGTGGGCTTCCTTGTCAGAGGATGCGCAACGGGCAGCAACTTGAGCACCAGCAGCAGCAGCAGGCAGGAAGCGGAGGAGGAGGAGGAGGTGGTGTAAAGGAGCCAGTGCCGCTGTGTGTAGGTGGGTGGGCTGGTGTGGCTGCAGTGAGTGTGTGTGTGTGTGTGTGTGCGCGCCACATCCCATTGATGGTGTGCTTGTCTCTCTATCACCAGCTTGCTGCTGTGTGGTTCGTGTGTTCATGCAGCACCATCACGAGTATCAGGTGCCATGAGTGGCAAGTGTCATGGGTGTCATGAGTGGCATGAGTGTCATGGGTGGCATGAGTGTCATGCGTGGCAGGTATCCTGAGTGGCATGAGTGTCATGGGTGGCATGAGTGGCAGGTGTGATGGGTGTCAGGTGTCATGAGTGGCATGAGTGACGTGGGTGTCAGGTGTCAGGTGTCATGAATCGCAGGTATCATGCGTGGCATGAGTGTCATGGGTGTCAGGTATCATGTATGGCAGGTATCATGAGTGTCATGCGTGGCAGGTGGCATGAGTGGCATGAGTGGCAGGTCTGGTGATTGGCAGGTGTCATGGGCAAACTAACAAAAGTGCTCGTAAATGTAAAGCAGTAGCAGCAGTAGCAGAAGTCTGTGTACTGACCATGTCTCTCTTTAACCTTTTCCAGCAGCGTGTCAGCATCGCGCGCACTCATGCCCATAATCAGTGAGCTGTATTCGCATGGGTGTGCACTTTGGCCCCAGAGTGAGTGAGCTACACCAAGTGTGCGCTACTATGATGTGCTCTTTGGTCACGTTGTGCTGCACCAGGTGTATGTAATTTTAAGTGTGTTGTGTTGGTCACGGTGAGTGAGCGAGGAGGACGTGATTCTGATGTGCTCCTTGGTCACGTTGTAGCGGGCAAATGTAATTTTGGTGTGTTCCCTGGTCACAGTGTGCTGCACCAGGCGTACAAATTTTAGTGTGTTCCAGTGTGCTGCACCAGGCGTGTGTAATTCTGGTGTCTTCCCTGGTCACAGTGTGCTGCACAGCGCACAATGTGCCCACTCAGTTGTACAGCAATTTGTTTTCAATAGAACTGAGCAAAACTCAGATAGATCACGGTACAGTGCAGTGAGCACAGTGTGGCCTGCAGTGCAGCATGTGCCTCTTAACGTGCATCCATGCGCATTCGCGTGAGCACCTATGTTGTGCATTCATGCGCATTTGCATGTGCATCTCCATGTGCATCTCCATACGCATCTCCATACACATCTCCATGTGCATTCTGCATATCCTCGCGCCTCTCCATGTGCATCTCCATGTGCAACTCCACGCCCGTCTCCTTGCGCCTCTCTATGAGCAGTCCTATGGGCCTCTCAATGTGCATTCCTAGAGCATCTCCAGGCGCATCTCCAAGTGCATCTCCTTTTTGCGCCTCTCCATGTGCATCTCCACGTGCATCTCCATGCACCTCTCACTGTGTGCATCACCATCCGTCTCCTCATGTACCTCTCTTAAAGCGTCCAGACAAACACAAGTTTTGACAAAGTTCACCGCACCTACTCTGTATCATCATGCATGCGTGCTGTGCTGTGTTTGAGCTGCGCCTGTGCTGCACGCTCAAGCTGCATCTGCGAGCTGTGGCTCTGCTGCTGCACCTGCAGGCTCGCTGCCTGCTCAAGTGCCCACCCGTAAGAGCTGGGGCAGTAAGGAGATACGCATGCACCCCCTCCAGGCCCATCCCAGTTTCTCCCCTTCCTCTGCCACTCCTGCACCACCCTTCCCTACCACCAAATCAGATTCCCCACTGACAGCCGCAGCACCGGCAGCAGGAGCAGCAGCAGCAGCAGCAGCAGCATCCACAGCTTCTAACCCACAGGCTGCTGCTCTGCAGCACAACGCTGCTCCTTTGCAAGCGGTTGCCCCTTTGCAAGCAGGTGCTCCCCTCACGCCCTTTGCCTCTACAACCTCTGCAGTTGTACCGTGGCCAGACGCACGCGCAGCTGGCACGCCCTCCACAACCACTGGCAGCACAGGCTTTGCCCCAACGCACTCTGGTGCACATGACCAAAGTGTGTGCTGCGGGGGTCCCACAGCAGGCTCCCACAGCAGTGCCGACCACGACGTCCCCAGCAGCAATGGCAGAAGCAGCAGCGACACCAGCAGCGGGGAGAGTGGGGGCGAGGGGGGAAGAGGTTGGGGGGCCAGAGGCGATGGGGTGGCTACGGGGAAGAGGGGGAGTGATGGAGGTGTGGGAGGTGGGGGGGTGTGGGGGGCACGTACTGCTGCAGGAAGGACAGACGCGCCTGCATCGGCGCCGGGACCCAGAGGTATGTTGGGTCTGGCGCTGCACCAGCAGCAGCAGCAGGAACGGGAGCGCACGCGTGCGCTCCGGCACTGCCCCATCCTTGCTTGGCAGCAGCAGCAGCAGCAGCAACAGCAGCAGCACCTCTTAGTGAATGGCAAAGGTGTTCTTGGGACGGTCAGGCAAGGGGGGGAGGACACCATGTTGGGTAGAGAGGAAGGGCAGGCACAGGTGCATATGCAACGCATGGCCTCTGAGGGCCCATGCAGCAGCAGCAGGTGGGCCAGCAGCAGAAGCACACCCTGGGACGGAGACTACCCAGAAACGGAGGGCGGGGGTGACGATGGTGATGATGGCCATGCGGATGGCGTGGCAGCTGACGATCCTGAGGCTGACACGATCGTGTGCGGGGGATTTGATGGCATCCCTGCCCGACCTCCTAGCGGGGGGCCTGATGCTGCCCCTGGAAGAGCACATGCTCAGGGGCAAGGATCGCTCGGTGCTCACGCATCTGCAGATCCCATACGTCCTAGGAGGAGCTCCGCTTCCCCCAGCGCAGCTGCTGCCGCCGGTACGCAGTCGGGCATGTCGGTGCAACAGAGTGTGGGAGGGTCGTGCCTCATGCCACCCCTACCGCATCCTTCTGGAGCCATGGCCATCCACACAGCTCCTGCCACGTCCACCCACCGCGCCCGTGCACACCCTCATGCGCATGCGTGTGCGTTGAACGCCCGCGGCCGACACGGCAGCAGCCGTCGCAGCAGCAGCAGCCACAGCAGGGGAGGCAGCGGCAGTGCCGTTGTGGGTATGCCGTATGAGCGTGAGGGCGGCGGGGGTGGGGAGGTGGAGGGGGTGGAGTCGGCAGGCGCAGTGGGTGGTGTGTTTGGGCTGTACACGCCAGGAAGCAGCCGACGGGTGAGCGGGGATTTGATGAGCTCTACGCTGCCATCGCCCACGTTCCCGCTGTCCTGCAGTCCTCAGCTGCCCTTCGCATTCACGCCCGCCAGCCAGTCCGTGGCCGGCTCCTTGATGAAGCATGTGAGTGCAGAGTCCGTGGGCCAGTGTGAGTGTGCATGTGCATATTCCCTGTTTGCATGCCGGCCAGTCCGCTGCCGGCTTGTTCATGAAGCGTGTGGGTGTGCCAAGCTTATTGACAGAAGAAAGAGTGTGAAAATGCATGCGTGAATGTGCTCTCTCTCTCTCTCTCTCTCTCTCTCTCTCTCTCTCTCTCTCTCTCTCTCTCTCTCTCTCTCTCTCTCTCTCTCTCTCTCTCTCTCTCTCTCTCTCTCTCTCTCTCTCTCTCTCTCTCTCTCTCTCTCTTCACACCCGCCAGCCAGCCTGAGTCACGCCTCTCAAGGAGCATGCGAGTGCGCAGCTCGTAGACAAGTGTGAGGATGCATGCATGCATGGACATGCCTTTTAATTTCACGCCCGCCAGCCAGTCCGTGGCCGGCCTCCCTCAGGAAGCATGTGGGTGTGCCGAGCTCGGAAACGAGTGTGGGACTGCATGTCTGAATCACCCTCTACCTTCACAGCTGCCATGGCCAGCTCCCTCATGCATGGAGCATGAGCATGCTGAGGTTGTCGAATAGTATATGAGAGTGCATGCATTGCTGATCACTTTGCCTGCACGCCCGACGACCAGTCTATGGCCGGCTTAGGTTTGAGGGCCACCAATATTGGTGAGGTGCACCCTATAGCTTTGCTAGTTAGGGAACCTTTCCTTCATGCACGCGTCCTTCTTGGCTGGCGTAGCCTATTCTTTCCAATTTTTTTGTTTTGTCTTGTCTCACTTGTGCCCCTCTCCCTCATCCATGAAGCACATGATTGGTAAGGTCATAGAGAATACATAAGTCATTGTTCCCTTTGCCTTCGCTCCCAGCAGCCAGTTTGTAGAGGGCTCCCACATGCATGAAGCACGTGAGTGATGAGGTCACATGATTAGTGTGAGGGTTCACGCATCCATGTTCCGGCCCTTTTTTCCGGCTGGCGCGGTCTTTTCATTTCTTTTCAATGTCCCCTTTGCCTTCACGCCTGCCAGCAAGTCTGTGTCCGGCTTCCCCATGCATGAAGCACGTGAGTGGTGTGCTTGAGGTGAAGTATGGGAGTGCATGCGTGACTGTGCCTTTTGCCTTCACATCCGCCGGCCAGCCCATGGCCGGCTCCTTCATGGAGTTCATATCAAAAGCTCAGATTGTTTCACTCTTGGGAGCTGGGAGCACGGAAGGCAGCTCACACTGCATCACGCACACATACACACACATACGCAAGCGCTTTTGTATTGTGCAGGCGCTGCTGGGTGGGACTCCTCCCTCTGCCGGCTCCCTCCCTTGGCACATCCACACCCCACCCACTGGCCGCCACCCCCACAGCACACGTGGCATGCTCCAGAGGACCAACAGTCGTGGCCGCGAGCATATGCCACAGTCCGTAGACACAGGAGCAATGGCTGTTGCTGCGTGGGAAGTAGGACAAAGGGGGGGGCAGGAGGACAGCAAGAGCAGCAGTGCGGGCGGTGGAGCAGGGTCCATAGTGCGTGCACGCGATGTGAGCGCGCTTGCGCTCGTGCGCAGGCCTTCTTGGGTGGAGCATAGCCTGCGTACGCAAGCGGGAGTAGGCCAAGGCCGTGCAGAACTCACCTGCGGTGGCAGCAGCAGCAGCAGCAATTGTGCAGAGACGGCAGTGCACCGCAGCTTGTCCCTTGGGAGTGTGGGCAGCAATGTGGTGCATGCGCATGCGCACGCGTATGCTGTGCAGCAGCGTCAGCTTAGGGGCGATGGCAGGCAGCAGAGAGACCGGGCAGGGGTGAACCTGCCGGTGCGGCCCTCGTACCCGCTCCCTTCCTACCCCTCCTCCTTTGACAGGATGCCCCTGCTGCAGCTGCCATCCAGGTATGAGATCCCTCATCCTTTGACAGTAAGGTATGAGATCCCTCTTCTTTGGCAGGATGGTATGCAATCCCTCCCCTTTGACAGGATTGCCCCTGCTGCACCTGCCGTCCAGGTTTTATGAGATCCTTGCCTGTGATTGTGCCGGCATTGCTGTTTTTGGGAGGGGGGGGGGGGGCTCGTGAATTTCTGGTTGGGGCGGCAGGGAGCAGCACAGTTTGGCATACCCCTGAGCGCCACGCAGGCAGCTCGTCAGCCCTTAAAGGCTTCTCCCCAAACGCGCTGCAGCATGCTATGATCCAGGCTGTTACACAGCCACCTGCCCTGTTGCGCATAGCGCCTCTGCAACTGCAGCCCTGACGATGCAACGTGCACAACCCCATGCTGCAGCTGTGTGTTAGTGAGGGGCGCCATAAGTGTTTTCAGCATTTGAATCTGTCATGAGTTGGTCCCCTGTAATACCAACTTCAGGACTCCTGAGGGCTGTCCCTAGAAGATGATAATGTTAAGTGTTCCTGGGAGGCATTTTTTGAATTGATGTTTCAAGTTGGCTGTGTTGCTGTGTCATTCTGTGGAGGTTAAGCTTTAGGGGTGTGTGTGATGAGTGTACACACCCAAGATAGCTTTTTTTGGGGTATGGGGAATTAGGCTCTTGAATATGCTATTTTTTAAATATTTTGCAGGTTAACAGCAAGAAGGAGGCCCTGAGCAAAGAGGGGGAGAGCCGTGATGTGGGGGGTCATTGGGATGAAGTTGAGGCCTGTGTCCGGGTGGTGTTGAGACCACACATACGGTCACGCCAGTTTGACAAATTAAGTTCGCCAACTGTCCGATAAAGTGCGTGGCTTGACAAACTGTTCGAACGTGTGTTTGCCTGTAGGCGGGAAGGCTTAGATAAGGGTAGAAAGGGGTAGCAAGTGCCTCCCAGTCACCCCAACCCCCTCACCCTTCATCCTCTTTCAGACGCAGTATGTCAAGGGCACGGCAAATGGCCGGATAGGGGGGTTTTAAGGGGGGTTTCATGGGGTTTCAGTGGGTCTATTTTTGGCAGGGGGGTTAAAGTCCTACGAACTGGCAAAATACAGTTTGCCAAAAGTTCGAAAAGTTCCAAGTCCGCGAACAGTTTTAAGTTCTCAAACTATCCAACCCTGGAAGATACAGTTGCTATCCAGCATCCATGGTGATCCGCCTTCCAATTTTGGTCTGTTATGGGAACACAGTTGCTATCCAGCCTCCGTGGTGATCCGCCTCCCACTTTTGGTTCATCATTGGAGAGTATGCTTGACCTACAGACAATGCTCCCAAATCTTCGTCCACCATTTCTAATCTTGTTGAACACTCTGTTTGATTTGCTGTCTGCGTGATTGTAGCTCTGCGGCTCTGCTGCTGTCAGAGCTTATGCTCTCCATGACACTTGTGTCCCACTCAATCCCCATCTCTCGATTGCTTTCCCTCCTGCTTTAGTCTTCCCTCAACCAAAACATGCTTCCCTGCTTTTTTCTGCCGTTGGCTGCTGCCAATGAGTGCAGCCCCTAGCTTTGGGCCGCCCCAGGTCCCCTCTGGACGTTTGCCAGGTCACTTCCATGATATCCACAAAAAAATGGTTACCCCAACCCAGACCCTGTGCTACTCTTCCCCTGCAACCCATGATTTGTGCTGTAGCATCTCCAGTAGGTCCATGCCACCACCAAAGCAGTTGTCTGGTGCACCAAAACGGGTGGAGGAAGCACCCATTTTGCATCCTGCAAGCAGATGAATAAGGATGCACAAGGATGTCCAGGCTAGCAACTCATTTGCCTTGCGCACAAAGAGTGGTGGAGGAAGCACCCATGGCATCCTGATGCCCTTGTCCTGGCTCATGTCTCACCTAAGTGGAGGAAGCACCCATTGCATCCCGATGCCCTTGTCCTGCCTCGTGTCTCACCAAAGTGGAGGAAGCACCCATTGCATCCTGATGCCGTTGTCCTGGCTCGTGTCTCACCAAAGTGGAGGAAGCACCCATTGCATCCCGATGCCCTTGTCCTGGCTCGTGTCTCACCAAAGTGGAGGAAGCACCCATTGCATCCCGATGCCATTGTCCTGGCTCGTGTCTCACCAAAGTGGAGGAAGCACCCATTGCATCCTGATGCCCTTGTCCTGCCTCGTATCTCACCAAAGTGGATGCGCCATCATCCTTGCTCAATCTCTCCTATTTACTCAGTCACTCCTTGCTCAGTATTCACGCTGTTCATGCTTTCCTGCTGCAGCTGCTTGAGCAGGCTCTGCCCCTGCTCTGCCAGCTGATTTCCCCCAACTGCAGCTTCCTGCAGTACCCCAGCTCACCCTTGCTAAGCCAAAGATAGGGCAAATGGAGCACTTGATGTCCAATCACTGTGTTGTCGACCCTATCAATGCTTTCCTGCCAGACTTTCTCGAGCAGGCCTTGCTCCCCATCTGCCAGCCTGGACTCTCCCCCTGGCTGCAGCTTCCAGCAGCACCCCAGCTCCCCCTACCCAGTGATCTTTTACTAACACCATCCATGCTTTTCCTACCGCAGCTGCTCGAGCGGGCCATGCTCCCCCTTTGCCAGCCTGGGCTTCCCCCCCGGCTGCAGCTTCCTGCAGCACCCCAGCTTCCTGCTTCCTTCACACCACCTGCCGGCGCACACAGGCGCGCCAGCAGGTGCTGCTGCTGCCGGCATGCCAACCCAGACGCTCTGCAGCTACTACCACCTCCCACGCGTGGGGCCCGCAGAACAGCAGCAGCAACAGCAGCAGCTGCTGCTCATGGACGTCCCTGCGAGGAGTGGCACCCACCATGGGAGTGCCCACAGCCCCACTGGGAGTGGTGGGGGGGGCAGGAATGGCAGTGGTGGTGGGTTCACAGACAGACAGGATAGCCTGGAGCGTAAAGACAGTGAGTGCCCACATTTCAGCTGTATCGCGCCCCCCAGAGCTGCAGGTGTAAGCCCCGCATCCTCCCCCCACCTCTTGCACTTCCCTCCATCACCCACCTATCCAGCCAGCCGGGGCTGCGCCTACAATCCTCACCTCCTGCAGTACTGGCCACAGCAGCAGCAGCAGCAGCAGCAGCAGCAGCAGCAATGGCTGCCATTACCTGCACCAGAGGCAGGCTCCACACAGCCTCATTGTCCGGTGGACTGCGTGGATGCAGCAGGGCGGACGCATGCAGGAGATTCCACTGCCCCCTGCTCACACGCCACTGCCGCTGTATCACACACGCGCACCGTGCTGCAGCACCAGCAGCAGCAGCAACAACTGGGGGCTGACTGTGCAGTGCAGGACACCCGCCTGTTCTGCGGCGGCGCCGCCGCCGCCTCCCTCCCCGCACCCCTCCATCTCATGCATATGCTGCACACCACCGGCGCGCCATCACCCTCTGCATATCAAGGCTGCCATGGCGCAAATATGGAAGATCCAGGGTTGCAGAGAACGCCTCTGCTGCTGGGCCTGGATGGCCCCCCTTCACCTTTATCCCCACGCTGCCAGCAGCATCAGCACCGGCACCAGCCGGAAGATGGTGGGGGCTGGGGCCCTGGCATTGCAGCATTTGAGCCCCTGCTGCCCTTTGAGCTGGAAGCAGGGGATTTGGGTGGCCCTGAGGCACGTGGGGACGACCCTGCATGTCAGCAACCCCATGGTGGTTGGCAGGAGCAGGAGCTGCCGGGAGCCAGTGGGTCTTTCGCCACTCCTGGAGACGGGGCCCAGGGTTGGCCTGGTGCATGCGGCAAGGTTTTTGCTTTGGGTGACACAGAGGGCACCACGTACACGGGGGCCTTGGACGGCGTGGAGAACCTAGGTGCGCTTGGCTGTGCATGTTTAGTTCTTGGCTCCCTCTAGTTTGATCACAGATGTGTATTTGGTTGTTGTGGCTTTGCTTGGAGCACCTGGGTTCGCCAGGCGGTGCATTTTTATTTCCTGGCCTCTTCTAGGTTGATCACGGATGTGCATTGACACCCGCCCCCCCCCTCCCCCCCGTGTGAGCGCTTGCGCTTGATCTGCAGTGGCCTTGCTGCTGGGAAGAGAGCGCGTCACCTGACCGGCTTCATCTCCTGCACTGAGCTACTTCCTTCCTCTCTGTGCACCTGGCCTGCAGCTGCCTTGCTGCTGAGGAGGGAGCACAGCGCATGTGTGGGTGCCTTCATGGAGATGCTGGACATGCAGGGTGCTTACCCGCTGGGACCTCTTCTCGCGCCGTTTCCAACACACGCGTCAACGGCACAAGCGCCACCTGTGCAGCAGTCACGAGTAATAGCAGGGCACACATCAGCATTGCAGCCATCACACGCAGTATTGCAGCCATCACACGTGACAACAACCCCAAAAAGCAGCAAGCACGATGGCCTTGGTGGTGAAAGTCTCATGAGCAGGATGGATGGCTTTGGTTCGGGCCCTGCGTGTGTGGGTGATGCTTTGATGGAGGCAGCAAAGTCGCAGGAGAGGCTGAAGGCGATTGTGACTCGCACGCTATGAGCTGTCCTCTTTGAAAGACAAACTGCTGCGCATCCATAAGCCCATGCAGCCTCCAGGGCATGTCACAAATCATGGATGGAGCGAGTGTTGGTTGTGGACGACGCGCTGGTGGAGGCTAGTAACTCGCACATTACGAGCCAGCACGGCAGCACGCGTGCGCTCAAAGGCACAATCGTCAGCCGACTTGTCCTTTCTCAGTGCCCTCGAGTTTGTCTGTCTGTCAAAACTTCTGCTTTACCTGCATGAGATGAGCTGGCTTTTATCTGACATTGTGCAATCTCTGCAATAACAAAATGCAGCCTTTAGGAGAACTGCAAGCCTGCAATTTGCACGCTTTCATATTACATCATTTGAGAGTAGGCACTAGATAATTTGGTCATTGCTCCTGCCTGTGGATGTATCATGCCACCAGCTCTGGCTCATGCCAGCGCAAGGACGCACGCACGTACATTCATACATAGTCCATGTAAGTGTTTCAGATCTCCTGGTACGTGTGTTGTGCAATTGTGTGAGAAAGAGAAAGAAGGAAAGGGAGGGAGAGAGAGTGCCAATTTGATTTCATAGTTTGCTGTTCCCTCTCTGTACTTTTGGTATCATATTGCAGGCTCTGGCACCAATAGGCCTGTCAGCAATTTGCACTTGGACTCAAGTCCCTCATATGTATACCTTTGGCAAGGCCTTCAAGTTATGGTCTAATCTGTACTCTCTATTTTCCTTCTATTTGGCATCACTGTACTCTTTTGCTTCGGATGTCATTGTATCCCTGTACAGTACAAAAATTTCTATGACTTCCCTCCTTCCTTTTTTTTCTTCTTGCCACCCTGGTGCCACTGGGAAAAGAAAAGGAAAGCAGGAAAACCGTGCCACTGGGGAGAGTGGGCGCCTGGTTCCCTCTTGATCTTCCATCATGCATGATCTTTGTGAAGGTCACTGTGAGAAGGATTCTGTCCCCAATAGCCTGAGGTAATTCTCTCATAAGAGGGAAAAGAGAGAAAGGAAAGAGAAATTACGTAGTTTAGAGGTCTATGTGTCTCCTCTTTGTTAATTGATCTAGGGAAAGTTTCTATTGCATAATTTTCTTTTCTTTAAGGTCTGTAGCCTTTTCCCTTATAACCCTTGTAACTCTTGTAGCCTTCAAAAAGCCCTGGAATCCAGCCAAAGCCAGAAAAAGAAAAGGAAGAAGGCACTTAGGCTGCGAGAACAATCCCTTCATCGTTTTAGGAATAGGGGACATTTGGGCTCCAAGGCCATGAGTGACCCTCATTAGAAGACAGGAATGAAGCTTATGTGGCCTGCATTGGTTAGGAAAGGAAAGGAAAGGAAAGGGTTGCATAGCTGTACCTGTCTGCGGGGGGCAGCTTGGCTGAAGCAAAAAATGTGCCTGTTACATTGGTTAATCTACAGCCCGAATCTCTGGCTGATCAATCGCTGCCAGTGGTGAAACATTCTCAACCAGCTTTCACAAGGATAACAACAAGTAAACAAGACAAATTTCTATAAGTATGAAGATTGCTGCACACTGTCTCTGACTGGCATTAAGAGAAAAGCTGCGCAGTTTTCCTTCAAAGAGAACACATGGGAGCGCAAGAACAAAGGTAAACAGCATGCTTTTCGTCTTGAAGGCCTCCTTGGTCGCACTCATGACACTCATGTGTTTGCTCCTGCCAATGTGAAGTCTCAACTCTCAGGGTATGTGCATGTAATCAAAAGCGCGCTACGTTTCTCAGCACGGGCTGCCTAACTTATAGTCAATATGCAGACATCTAGAGACATTTAAGGGCACACGCCATAAACGGGCAAAGGTTTCAAAAAATATGCAACCCAATGATGATATTTTGGCTAATTTAATTGATTGCTCACCATGCTCAGCCAAGTCATCAGCATTCCACACACAGATTTACAGATTTAAAGGAGAGACCTTCAGCCAGACTGTTCGGCTGATCGGCCTGTGACTGGTCCTCGCCACCCAACATAATATCCATGTGAAAAAGCTTGGTCCAACTAAAGAGGAGGTTCATCATAGAAGAAAGACAGCTGTAATGTCAGAGCCATGCAACAAGTTCTTGAGGTTTCAATGTGCGGGGTCTTGAGGCACGCAACAAGCAGGTCATTGAGGTCTGAAAGGAATACAAGCAGCAAGCAGCAAATGGCCTACACTTAAACAGGACAAGGACCAGCTGATCAGCATTCCACACACACCTTGCAGCCATTTTAAAACCATCAGCAAATCTTAATCAAAGAAATTGGAGAGAATTGGAGAACTGTGGAGAAGAATGGAGAATAATTCAGTTAGTCAAACTCCTTCACGAAAAGAAAAACTACGCAGGCAGTGAAAACAATCCCCACATCAATTGAGGAAAAGAGGATAACTAGGGCCGAGGCACCGTGTATCCCCTTCACAAAGAGAAACAAAAGAAAGAAGTCAATGGGGATCAGATGGGAAACTAGCAGTAGCCTCTGCCTGATCTTGGTGATGAGAGTAGAGAGTAGTCTCCTCGAGAACGCGTCTGGTACTAGCAAGTTTTAAAGTTTATAAGCGCACTGGACAGAATGAGCATGAAGCTTCAGAGCAAGCTTGATGGCTGTATGAGTGTGAGGACCAAGATCTTTAAGAGGCTCCAGAGTGTGAGGGGTGTAGATGACCCCGCCAACACCTAACAAAACAGTATGGAGGTTGACTTGAGCTAAGGTCCTTGAAAGGTCGCGACAAAGCTTGCAGTATGGTGCTGCTTCTTGGAGGCCTCAAGCTGGTCCTTGGGCCGGGTGTCTTCACGGTATTTGACCTCCAAGGAGTTACCGGTTGGTTGGTAACCCTTGACAAGCAGCCAGCCTGCTCTGGCTCAAACTGCTTTTCAGGTCTCTACACTGTCTTACATTCCTTCTGAAACCACTATCCATCATGGCACACAGACACAGCCTGCAGTTAGCACTTAGCACTTACTGCCCTGCAACAAACAAGCACCGGAGCTGCCCTTCAACGCGCAAGCACGCTGCACAACTTGCCTCTCTCTACAAGTCACTCGACATGTATG
This sequence comes from Dunaliella primolecta, assembly GCA_914767535.2. Lineage (NCBI taxonomy): Eukaryota > Viridiplantae > Chlorophyta > Chlorophyceae > Chlamydomonadales > Dunaliellaceae > Dunaliella > Dunaliella primolecta. The sequence goes on from OU611761.1 coordinate 9,923,325, forward strand.
CACAAAAAATCTCAGCACACTGTCAATGCAACTAACCACTATCATTAACACCAGACATGCTCTTTGCTTACTGGGGGCTTCGGGGGGGGGTTCGCTGGGCGCGCGGAGGTGGATACAAGGAGAAGGAGAGTCCGGGCGTCTCAGGGCATGGCCAACAACCCGCCCGATCCTCATTATTTCAGTCTCTTTCCCTCTCCTAGGCTAGCTGTAGCTAGTGTAGTTTTGAGGGACCTCTGGTGAGGCCCTTGCTAGCTTGCTAGTTAAGGGACCTTTCCTTAATGCACGCGGCCTGTGGCCTGCGTAGACTTTTCTTTTCTTTTCTTTTCAATGCAACACTTCAAAACGCACCTCAGCGTGCAATCCTGCTGTGGAAGTGAACATGCTTCCTGCACGTGCACACTGTTCCAACAATAAAAGCATTCTTCACAACTGTTCTTTTTTCTACTATGTGTGCAATCCCCTGCAACTGTGACGCTCATATGATGAGGAAACAGGCAGCCATGTCTTTCCTCGGGAAGGTCATGAACCTTCTTTTCCATTCCTTTCCCACTATGCTGCATCCTCTTCTCCGCTTCCCTCTCCTCACAATTCCAATTCCCTGTCCAGGAAAGGGAACCTCTGCCAAAGTTTGCCCAAATTTCCAGAGGGGGTAAGCATGTGTCCAGATATGCTCCTTTTTTGCATTTTAAGTGTGGTCAATTAAAATGGCTGAAATTGCCACATAACACCAGCCACTTCGTCTTTTCACTACATTTTTTCCAATGGTCTTCTTTTGTTACAAGGACCTCAAACCACTACAAAGCACTAAATTTGGTGCAGTGGGTGGTCAGATATGGAGTCTCATTTACTTGTGGGGCATGCTGAATTCAAATGCCTTTGGCATGTTTTCCAGGGGCTTAAAGATTTTGTTGCCTGCCAAGGGAGGCAACCCTCCTTGGCCAGCTCTCTTTCGCATGACCATCCTTTCATTGCTGCTGACCATAACTTGAACTTGTCTCTTAGGCTCACCTCGTAGAATTGTGGCCCTTGAGAGACCCTAGGAGCTTGTGGACCTGCCTTTCCGAGCGTTTCTAGGAGCCTGCTTTTTCCGGTGTTTGCCCCTGCTGCTCCTTCTTTAAGGAGCTGTGCCAGGTCCTGACTTTTAGGAGCCCCAGCCTCTCTTTCTTTCTTAGTTTGATCTTAGCGCTTGCTCCTCTTTCCTGCTTTCTTTGCGAGCGTGCGTTCTGTTTTTTCCTTTGCTAAAAGCCCTAGGGAAATCGCCATTTCCCGTGATGGGCTTTGTGTAACAAAAAAACAATCTACAACACACAAGGTAAATGTGTTGGGATGATAACCCCTAGCCGATTTCAAATCCTTTACAAGACATTCTATAGGGCCAAGCTTGCAGGCTTGCATGAAGCCATAAGACCTGCTCCTACTAGCTTTGTATCTGAGCTGCAGGGGCTCCTTGCTCACAAGACTATGCTAGAAAACAAGTACGCTAGCAAAAAGATTAAAGACTCCTTTTTGCGGGCCCTGCGAACCCGCATCCATACTGCCTTTCAAGAATGAGCCCTAATAACTCAAGAGAAAATGGCCTCCCCGCTGGACCACGACCCACAAAACCAGAATTACTGGAGCGCTGACGCCCGAGACACTCTCTTTGGTGCCTATCATAACTCCCTTTCATCCAAACTCTCAGGTCTCCACCATCCCATTCATGGCAAGAATACTGACATGACCCAGGCCTTGCGACATGCTGTCTTCCCCGCCGTTTTCAACACAGGAGCCACTGCTACTTTCATGCTCCTCCCTGCCTGGGAAAAACAACCCCTATTTCAAACTCATTGCTGCCTATCCACATCTCTGTGGTGAAATTGGAATCTTGGCATGTACCAACCTTTGCCACGATGATCCACAATCCTGCCTCAACCAGGAAACGCCTCTTCCTCAGCACACCTGAAAGTTACAGATTATTGCAGTCTGGAACACAGCTGGAAAGAAACACCTAAACAAGCATAACCCAGCTGGGGTAGAGCGCACAAAGACAGCATCAGGGCGGCTTTGGTACCGGTCAGAGGATCCAGTACCAGTAGGAAAAACCCAGCCAGGGATAGCTTGGGAGATGTTTTCAGGGACTTGTATGCCCTGCTTGAGGAGTCTCTCATTTTGGCAGGCATCCATACCAATGAGGGATGAGCCATATCTGCCTTTGCTGAGGGCCTTAATACAGGAGCTAAGGCCAGCATGGTGCCTTTTGGTGTGCATCCCATTTATTATTCAGTGAAAACATCCAAGGGCAATGTGATTAATGCTGTCCATTTTGCCGCATAGAGGGCAGCGTGCAGAGATGGATCTGATGGCATGCTTGACTGTGTACTGTTCCTGTGCGGTATTTTAGTACATTGATCTGATGTCTAAGGGTGATCTTTGGGTTATTCCAGAAGGAGTTGCTGATTTCTTTGTTGGCAAGTTGAGAGAGTGAGTTGTGAGCTTCCAAATGGACAGTGGTATTTGGGGGAGTGGGCTGTACGACGTAGTTAAGCCTCTGCCAGCTATCGTAATAGGAGGCAGAGGTATCAGCAGAGCTTGTGTCTTTCGTGCATGTGTGTTTTCAAGCTTGTCTGTCAGGCTGGTGAGGTAGTAGAGGTAGTACGTTGAGGTAGTGTGGAAGTGAGTCACCATTGCGTCGTGAGGACTTCAATGAGAGTTTTAGTTGTGAAAGGTATCCCTGGCATCTGGAAGTTAGTTGTAATGTTCATAGTGTCCGTGAGTGCTCCAGTGCGTGCACAGGCGTCAGCCCCTCGTTGCCAATGGTACCGGAATGCGCTTAAACTTTATAGAATTGAATAGGGTGCGGGGAGCACTCTAACACAAATGAGATGGCCAGGCTGAGTTCTGCATGAAGGTGTTTCCTCATGCGCATTGGGTGTAGGGTCTGTTTAGAATTCTGAGGAAAGGCAGGATGCACTGTCAGAAGCTGTTTCAGTGTGTCCATTTGGGAGGATGCCTGCTAGTTTTACCCTGATGATAGTATCTGTAGGTCCACGTCCATTGGGCTTTCTGCGCAGTCACAGCTGCTGAGAGGGTTGAGTAGTGTCTTTGCTTGGTTTGTAAACACCTGAGCCAACAAGTGGTGGAGAGTCATCTTTGTGTTGAATGTCACTACCATCATGCACAGATCATATGTATAAGTAATCACTCTCCAGTTCTTGATATTAAATATGAACTTCATTTTGTAAATGTCAGGATGGAAGGCTGCCATTGCCTGAGGACACCTGTGAGAGCAATTATGGATGTCAAGGAGAAGGGCTTGAACTTTCTTTCTCCCACTGATCTTTTCTTTTCTTTTTTTCTATTATTTTCTGGAGGACCTATGCGTACACTGATGGAAGAAGTTATATCCAGAATGGCAAAAACAATTGGGGCAGGCAGCTTTCGCTCACAGGAAAAAAAATCACAGGAGGCGTCGAGACGCCACAATGGCTTGATCGTCTCTTACAAGGCTATGCCTGGTGCATGCATGCATGTGTTGTGTGTGTATAAGAAAGAAAGAAAGAAAAATTATGTAGGCAGAGGAAACTCTCCCTACATCAATTAAGGACAAGGAGACACATTGGCTCAGAAGAGCCGTGAATCTCTTCCATCACAGAGCTACAGACCTGTAATTGCTAATGGGAATCTGGAGGGTTACTGGAAGCACCAGGCTGTAAGAAGTAATCTTATTTATAATAGCACACCTACTAGCAACAAGCTTGTGGGCATACTGGACAGGTTGGGCATACTGGACAGTGGGCATGAGGCCTATGGGCAAACTTTATGACACATTGGTGGTCCAGTCCCAACTATTTAAACTGGTTAAGGGTATGCTCAGCATAACATGCCCACTCACGCCCAGGAGAATATTATGAAGAGTCACAGTTTTTGCAATAATAAGTTTACAGAGGTATGTACGCTGCCGCTGTGCCGACTCCAACTGTTGTCAAGTATCAATTGGTATGGATGCCTGCCGCAAAAAGAGACTCCTGGAGCAAGATGTAGAAGTCCCTGAGAGTGTCTCCCGTACTATTCCTGACTGGGATTTCCCCAATGGTACTGGCTCCTCTGCCCGACACCATAGCCGCCCTGATAAGTATGATGGAGATGGCAGATGGATGGGAAGTTTTGTAAGGTGGACACAATGGTACCCTAATTGCAGAGCTGGACACCTCCCCCATATCGGTGGACATGCTCTTTCCCGGTTTTCTTTTTAAAATCTAACCCAAACATCATTATTCCATGAAGTATCATGTTCACGAAACATTGATGAAAATCGGAGGACCCCAGATCACCCTCCTGGCCTCAGATCACCCACAAATGGCCCACAGCTCCACCTCAGGACCATTTTTCACTCCCCATTTTTGTGTTTGCGGCCACCATATACACCACTAACATCCTGCATATTCAAAACAAGGAAAAAATAGTCAAGAATTCACCTTTTTGGCACCCCTTGTGCTGGATGTTTTAAGGTAAATGACTCAAATTGGACTGTTAAACTCTAGCTCAACAGAAAGCAAAACAGGCTACATTTTGCAACCAAGCTTGAGTGTCCAAGATTTGGGGCACTGAAAGGGGGAGCTGGGGGGGAGGGGGGTGTCTCGCCTAGAAAAATGACGACGCCTATTGATACCTTTCCTTATACTCCTGGTTCATGCCAAAGAATCTCCTCCCATTGTTGCGCGTGTGAAGGGTTGGGTACGGCGAGTTAAGCATCAAGGAAAGAGGCTCAAAAGAGCCTCTTAGGGCTTCTCGGCCCGCTCCAGAGCCATTATTGCCAACTGCTGAAAACTCTCTACACAACCCAAAACGCGTGCCCTCATTGCCTTGGTGGGTGCACCGAGGTGTGGCCATGTCAGACCAAGGCGTGGCCATGTCAAACCAAGGGCATGGATATGATGCAGCAACGCTGCCAACATCAAGTAAAGAAAAAAAAATAAGAAACCTAGCTAGGCATCCCCTGGTCCTGGAGCCGGTTGCTTCCAGTGACCCTCCAGATCCCCACAGCACCTTCTGTTTTGCCGCTTTGTGGTGTAGGAGACTCCCTCATTAATTAATTGATGTAGGAAGAGTTCCCTCTGCCTACGCAATTTTTCTTTTCCACCTACAGGGCCGCGACCAGGTCTTTGGGGCGTGCACTGATGCCTTTCCCACTGTACGCTACTGTGGCTACTCCTTCTGCCATCCTCACGATGACAAAATCATGCTCCGACTCCTGCGCCTCGCAGTGCACTCCTCCCTTCAAACCACCAAACCAGTTGCCACCTTCATGCTCTTGCCTCACTGGAGAGGCTTCAGTTGCAACGCCTACATGAGTTGGCTGAACCACTACCCAGGTCTTATGCAAGTGCTAGCCAGTTTCCCGCCTGACTTGCTGCCTAATTTGTCGGACACTCGAACGCTGCATAATCGCCTGGCCTAAGCACCTTTCTGCTTGGGCAAACATAGCCTTTGAGTGATGGTTATCTATCAAGAGGAGTCCCCTGCTGAGACATCTAGGCTTAAGCCAGGGAATGGGGCTCAATGACAGGCACCACTACAGAAAAGCAGCAGTCATCATCAAAGGAGTGGTAGTGTTTGGTAATCCGGATGAAGCAGAAGTAATCCAACCTAATGTTTTTTGTTGTTTTCACACTCCCTGCCACGTGGCCAACGCACGGACAGACCAAGCGTCTTGGACACACTCATGTAATTCGTGATGTCTATTGCTTAAGTAAATAGATGATAAGCTTAATATTTATGTGCTTTCTGGGCTTCATTTATGCATTTTGCCCCCAGCAGTTCGTTGAGTTTTTTTACATTGTAACGCACGGTGCGAAAATACACACCCAAATCCCCACATTGAAAAAGAAATGATTCCACCAATTTTTGCCGTCCAAGTGGTTTTTGAAGAAGGTAGGCTCAACGAGGCAGGAGCCCCAGGTATCCTTCTTTCGCAGGCTTTTAATATTTCACACCACCTGTCACAGAAGTACAAGAAGACGAGGATGAATGCACACCTGGTCGTCCGGATGGCCTGGATCCAGAGCGCAAAGGTGCAGAGCAAACAGGTGGGTTGTCGCGTTTGCTCTCGTAGCAGTGCGACCTAAGGCACACATACCAAAGTCTGATCCAAACACACACGCTCATTTGTTCAAATAACAGGCGATCTAATTAGATCTGAAAGCTGATATTGATCAATATCAACTCATGAGTGAACGCAGGGGACCACATTTGGGCTGACAGTCTGCTTCTGACAGCGCGCAGTGAGTACTTCCGCACTGCATTGAAATGGAATGGAATCCAGGTGAGCAAGATGGTTCGATTTTGTGTCGTATGTATGAATATAGGACCTATATTGTTGAATCTTCATATTGTGCCTTGTCTCTGTTATAGCTCCCCAAAGAGGAAAATAAGAAAACTTCCATGATACAGTCCACACTGTGATCTTATGCACCTTACAGGATAATGAAGAATCTGAGCCTGAAAAACCCCAGGCAAAGGTGAGGACAAAATCTTGACTGAAAACAGGAGGAAATTTTTCCTTCTAGCACGCATCGATCCTTTAAGAACAGTGTATTACAATCCAAAGAATAAAAAGCATCAATCGGAATAACTATTTATGGGTCCAATTGGAGGAGGTGCGTGGGGCTGGGACCCCCCTTCTAAAGTACAGGACAAAAAAAGAAATAGGTTCCTGCAGTCTAACCCATGGGCACCCTTTTGGTGCAAAATGGATGAAAGGGACTACAGTGGCTTGGATACCTCAGATGCGATTCAGGTTTTCATGTGTCCACTGAAACGCTGTAGAAATTATTTAAAATAGGCATTATTCAAATGCTCCCTAGCTAGACCAGTGTTCTGCTCCTGTTTCCTCATTTCAGGTTTTGAAGGTGACGTACCGGGACCAAGAGGACCTTGCAGCAGGTATGCACGTGCTTCTTTGCTGCATGCGACTATTTCACCTTGCCAACCACTATCAAATATCATGTCCAACAAGTTGTGGAATGTGGAAATGAAGACCCCAGATCATTATCTTGGCCTCAGATTAGAAAAAGGCCTACAGCTCCACCCTTCTTCACGTACTATTTTTATAACCTGTGCTAGAAAAGAAAAGAAAATTACGTAGGCAGAGAAGCTAGTGTGGGTCTGGTGGAGTTCTGGCAGCACACGGCCCCAGGGCACCAGAATTATAAATCAAAATTTATAGTGATTGTTTTTGTTTTCAACGGCACTTCTGGTTGAGTTTGTGTGCGTATCGCACAGAATGGGCATGGAGTTTTTGGTGCAAATTTGGTAGATATTTGCGGGTCAATCCTTAGTGTTTTGAACTGATCCAGGGTATGGGCAGTATAGATAGTCCCACCCGTATAGATAGTCCTACCCACACCCAGGACTAAAATTCTGCATCTCATAAATCGGAGGGCTTTGATAGTCTGTTTCTTTTTGCACTGATATCCTTGGTACAAGGAATCCAAAACATTATAGAAGACCCAATTTGGTGCAATGGGGATCAAAATTGACGTGACTATACAAGCCAATAAACAATTTTTGTATTGCAGGCAAGATCATCATCCACATGCTACACGATCTTGCACGTCCTCCTCCCTCAAGAACACTCAATCTTTCTCCTCAAGACATTTCTCCTGGCCTGCTTCTAAAGGTGAGTCCAACCTGAGCACTCTCCAATTCATAATGCGGCCATATTATTATAAGCCAGGAAATTATTGTATAAAGGTAAATACTTGGCAAGCGTCCCAAGCTTCTGTAGATGATGACTAAGCGAGTCCTATTTTTCACAGCAGGCCCACAAATCTCCTCACCAATAGGCACGCCAAAACAAGCATATTCCTCACAGCCAGGTTCGAATGCCGGGTGCTTCCAGTAACTCCCCAGATCCAAGCCCTATCTGTTTCTAAACTTTGTGGTAAAAAAAGAAAAAGAAAAAACTACGTAGGCAGAGAGAACTCTCCCTATATCAAATAAGGAAAGAGAAACACATTGGCTCAAAACTCTCCCTCACCAGAAGATGAGAGGGGATTTAATGTGGATCGAGTGGGTTTCTGGCAGCACGCTGCTCCAGGGCACCAGTGTTATGATGAGTGTTAATATTTTCAATGGCACGTCTGGTAGAGGTAAGTCTGTGCGCAAATTGTTCAGAATGGGCATGGAGTTTTCTTGCAAGTGTTTCAGATCTCTGTGAGTCAATCCCTAATTTCTTAAATTGATCAAGGGTATGGGCGGTGTAGATAGTCCCTCCCACACCCAGGAGGATTGGATGGATATTAATCTCTGCACCTTGGAGTTGTTTGCTCAGTTCACTGTGATGTTGCTGTGAGGCTTCTAACTGAGAAGCAGGCCTCGTATCTTCACAGTATTTGATTCCTATTGAGTGGATGTGGCGGTTTTGGATATCCAATTTATGGGGTTGCCTAGCCAGGGTTTTGCTACTCCTCAACTCTCTGCTTCTCCCCATACTGCGCAGTACTCGGTGTGAGGGTGGAGTGAGTGGTCTGTCTAGGTCAGTTGGGTGGGGAGTGACCAAGATTGCATCAGGGCGGCTGGAGTTGCAACTAGCTTGAGCAGGAATCATGGGTTTAAAGAATTAGGAAGGTACAGCACGATTAGGGACTTGCTCAGGAACTTGCAGGTCGTGCTGGGCCAAACAAACTGTGTTGCCCGCATCCAACTGCACAAGATTGGCCACATAAGAGCCTTCACTGACCAGTTTCAAAATCATCCTGCAAGCAATGTTGTGACGCTCAGTTACCATGTTATGTATGTTTTTGGTTATAGAGGGTGCCTTGCGGTATTGGAAGAGTGTAAGTTTCATTTGGGTTGTGATACAGTTCATGTTCAAGAAGGCATTGTTAATGCCCACTTGCGTAAGGTAGCAAGCTCTGGTAATAAGTGTAATAGCCTGCCTTGCAATCTGCATATCCAAGCCTGTGTTTAGCATGCATATGGGATTTCAAAGCATCTAAAAGGTCAGGGAAATATATTCAGGAATGGGGGAGGAAGACTCAGGTGTACTCGGTCTTGCCTCTTCCCGAGCCAGCCAAGCATTATTGTAGAAGGGGTTGCCGCCTGGGCCTGCGCTATGGATACTGGTATCTGTCAGATTGTTATCTTTGAGGCTAGCCTGGTATTTAGCAATTCTATCTGTGCATTCATTCCCAGATATTTCAGCGTGAGATTTAACCTAATAAAAAAAGATGTGACCTTGAGAGGCGCGGACAAGGTTTAAAATTTTCTTCAGAACATCTCCTTGCACGTGATGTCTATGCTTCTCTGGGTCCAGGATTTGCTTTCTGAGTTGGTGAAGTGAGCTGAGGCTATCTGTGGCAATATATGTGTGTAATCATGAGTGAGCACAGCAGCAATGGCAGCCAGCTTAGCTCTTCCTATGGTATTGGTAATACCAGCGCCATGAGGCTCAACTAGATTCTGCGAGTCACTCAATAGGATGGTACACGCCTGCCCCTATGACTGTCTTGCCGTCCTGAACCTGGCAGCTGCCGTCTGTGTAGGCCCAGGTCTTCCAATCTGCAACTTTGAGCTGGAGCTTTGGATTGGACTAACAAGGAATAGGGGCGTTATGTCTACGGCTGGTCTATTGGGGACCTGTGGTAAATGAGACTCACAGCTCTTTTAAGCCAATATAAATGATGTAGAGAGGGCTCCCCCTGTTTCCTTTCTTTTGAGCATGAGGGCATCATTAGGCAATCAGCGCCTCTACGCTAGCTTTAGTGCTGACTTAAAATTTTACCTTCAATTAACTCCAGTTACACTCAACAAGTATGTTTGTCGTACTTCTATGCTTTTACAATCTGCAACACCACAAAGTTTTCCTTTGCACATTCCTTTGCGTCTTGTTGGCAGGCAACTCTCTGCCTACGTAGTTTATCTTTTTTTGTTTTCTTTCTTTGGCAGGCAAATACCTGATACCTGGTAATAGTCAGTACATTTGTGCTCTCAGGTCACGACGTCTTATGTTAGGCAGGAAATGTCTGATATTGGTCAGCATGTTTGTGCACTCAGTTCACACTATGGCGCAGACTGCTTCAGTGTTCTGATGGGACAATCAATGTTCAAATATCATTGTAATTCTCATAATCTGACTTGCAGATGCTGCAGTGGACCGATTACCTTGGCTCCCCAGAGTGTGCTGTGGCATGCATGGACCTGCTTCCAAGCCTTGATCAAACTCAGATGCAGCTCTCCCACGTCAACCATTTTCTCAGCTTGCCTCAACCCATTCTTTCCATGTCCTGCTTTTGTAAGGTGGAGGATGTCTGCATTGAGTGGGTGCTGCGTGCTTATGGTGATGCTTCAAAAGTTCTGGCAGATGCTAAGCTTCTTCAGCAATTCAAGAGCCTTATATTTCCAGCTGTCAAGCTTTATTCAGAACGTGTCCAGAAAAATAGGATAAATGCAGCATACCTGCTGGCATCGTGGGTGACCTTGCAAGACCAACAGAGCAACGGGCATGGGCCAGCTCAGGTGGCTGAGTTGTTCCGGTGTAAGGATATGAACCTCCTGTGCACGCTGCCTGCTGATGCTTTTGCCAAAGTCAAGCCTGTGTGCTGGAAGTATCTCCTGGGCAAGTTTGGAGATGTTTACTGCATAATTAATGAAGCTGCGTTGCTTTCAAGCTTCTGCAGCTTAGAGTTTGCCCTAGTGGAGATGTGGGCGGGCCGTAATGAGCTTGCTGTACACAATGAAAATGATGTGGCAGTCTTGCTTACTTTTTGGTGCAATGGCAAGAGCCTGTCCACTCTTGAGGAGGAGACATTAAGTGGCTCACTGCGTGTATCACAGCTCTCTCGCTCTTTTCGGTGCCTTATTGTTCCTAAGCTTGCTTGGTTCAAGCCTGCATTTGATCTGCAAGTCTTCAACACCATGCTTGATGAAGAGAGTGCCTCCTTGATTTCCCAGGTTGCAGGTTCATTTCATGGTTACCCCCCTGCCTGGATTGCACTAGGCAGATGCGGGGGCTTGCCTGCAGATGCAACCAAGCGGTCTGAGCTCACAGCCTGCTTTTCACAGGATACTTTGGGTGGCATGCTTGCAGAGGCTGAGCAGAGTAATGCAACTCGCTCTCTACGTTCAAATACCTTCTACATTGGTGGTTTTTACTGGAAGTTGGAGCTGGATCTGAACATGCCTGAGCGATCAATGGGTTTGTACCTTACGTTGTCTGATAAGCACCCTCTCCCTCTACCTTCAGCAGTCAAAGCCAGCTATTCGCTATACCATCAGGGAAGACGTTGTCTGATAAGCACCCTCTCCCTCTACCTTCAGCAGTCAAAGCCAGCTATTCGCTATACCATCAGGGAAGCAGGGGGCAAGAGCGCCATGTAAAAACCACCTCTGTGTGGCTAAAGTGTCACTCTGGCTGGGGATGGCGTGATGCATTTCGAGGCCTCAAAGTTACCTCTCATGCTAAATTTAATGAGGTGATGCATGGTGGGCGCTTGGTTGTGAAGGCAAGGCTGTCAGATGTGAGGTGACATGGCCCACACTTCAATCTGTACAATTCAAAGGGCTTTGGAAAGTAATGAGTGTTCAGGTACGCATATTTGCAGACACATTGACTCGGAAGAGGGCCTGTCGATTAGGGCAGGACAATGTCTTTGACTTTCTAAATCCAAATTTTGTGGGTGCTTGCGGGAATTTTGTGGGTGCTTGCGGGATTTCATGGCCTTTTTATGTAGAAGTATAGTTGTAACCAGCGAAAAACTTTGGCCTTTTTCGTTGAGCCCAACAGTGCTGGAATTACCATCACCATATGTCGCGCTAAAGTGGCAGCAATTGCTGCTGCCACCATGCGCTGTTATGCACACATTGCTTCATACAGTCTCACCTCTTTTTCATTAAATACGCTGACAATTATTTAACCCTTTTCTAAGAAGCAAAACCAACACTTCAAGACGTTCATAAACATGATCTTCTTAATTCTCGCAAACCAGAATTTGTGCCTACAAACTTGAAGTGAAATCTCATGCTGGCATTGCTGGTACTGAATGCAGATGTTATTGCAAAACATTGGGCAATTGAAGCCAGAAATAGAGTAGCAGATACTGGGATCCCAAGCACAGGTCCTGGCGTAAATTTCTTTTTAAAAATTCTGTATTTGTGCGCTCTATCCCGCACAGGTCCTGGCGTAAATTTCTTTTTAAAAATTCTGTATTTGTGCGCTCTATCCCAAGACGATCACATCGATCCTTCTCAGATCCCATCAATCCCTAGAGTCCGCCTCCATTTTACAACAGACATCCCCATAGAAAGGGGCACCATCCGAGTGGATACCCTCTCTCTTCGCTCTTTTGCGCTAGCTCCATGCTGGAGGGCAAGGCTATAAATATGTTTGCCTCAGTGAAAGCGCACAAAGTATTGAACAGCTTCACGCTCATTCAGTTGAGTATGCCCACAAGCTTGTTTCCACAAAACGCACTATTGAAAACAAGAATACCTCTCATAGCCAGGTTCTAGAGCCTAGTGCTTCTAGTAACCCTCCAGATCCACGTTAGCCTTTTCCGTCTTTTATTTTATGGTGGAGGGGACTTACGGCTCTTTTGAGCCAATGTGTCTCCTTTTCCTTAATTGATGAAGGGAAGGTTTCTCTGCCTACGTAGTTTTCTTTTCTTCAAAAGTTTTTCTTTTCTTTTCCTCAAAGGTTTTTCTTTTCTTTTCTTCAAAAGTTTTCCCAAAACAAAAAAAGCACCGGGGCATTTGCAAATGACCTCATCTGTGTGAACAGGCACATGCCTATCTTTGCAATAAAGCCAAGAAAAATCATCCTAATTGACATCCTGATCTGACATTGGCATCCTGCTTGTCTTCAATGCACTCTCAATGCCAGTGCAACCCACCCTAGCTTGCCATTGCTCTTATCCCCTCGTGGAACTAGGCATAACCAGGCTCCCCCTTCCACTAAAAATAAGTTGTCCTTAATAACAGCCACATTATTGATGAAATTAACTTGATCAAGTTATTGGGAATGTCTGGCCCGCTTGAGGGGGCTCCAATGTGACAATCTGAATACCTCACAGGACATGAAACCCTAGTGAACGTGGGGCATTACATGTGCATATTTGAAATGAGTGCTTGCGAAGCATGCGCTGTACAAATGTTCTGAGTATTTATTTGGTTCAAAAATTTTAAAGCATTTCTTGCAGAAGCAAACTTATGAGACTTATCGTTTTTAAAACAAACTCATGGATATTATTTGTATGGTTGGAACAGTTGAGCAGGCCGAGCAGCCAAATTACCTGGCTGAAGCTCAAATCGCATCGCAAACATTGCAACTATTGAAGCATTTGAGCATAACTTAACTCGTGCTATTACAAACACCAGACTGCAAGAAACATGGTTTTGTTGTCTTTTCTTTCCAGTCCAAGTTTTGTGAGTTGAGGTTCATTATAGCTAAAGCTGGTACATGCGACGCTTCCAAGCTCATAACAGAGTTGATGGGCGGTGATGAGTTTGGAATAGGTGTTAGTGATCTTTTTTATATTAGACGCAGATGTTTGTGCCTTAAGGAGAAAGCATGCTTAAAGAAAAGAGAAAGAAAAGTCTACGCAAGCCACAGGCTGCGTGCATTAAGGAAAGGTTCCTTAACTAGCAGGCTAGCAAGGGCCTCACCAAAAGTCCCTCAAAACTACACTAGCTACAACTAGCCTAGGAGAGAGAAGAGACAGAGCTAAATGAGGATCGGGCGGGTTGTCAGCAGTGCCCCGAGACGCCCGGAATCTCCTTCTCCTGGTATCCATCTCCGCGCACCCAGTGCCCCCCCCCCCCCCCTGAAGCCCCCTGCAAGTTCTGCTATGTTAAGGAGAAAGCATGCTTACCTTTTTAATTGTTTCTCTGGTGATTATGATCTACACTTTTTCTTTCTATCTTATCCTTTCTTTTCTGGTGATTCTTCAATGGAGTAACCTTATTTACAACAAGTCAGTGTCCAGGCTGTATATGATTTCCTCTTGCAACACAACAACAAGCTTTTTCCGTTTGTTTCTGAGCTCATGCGGCATGGTGAACAGAATAATTTTGTGTCATGGTGAACATAATATTTGGATGCCTGCGCCAGATGAAGTTGCTGTGCCTACAGATGTTGTCATGCAAAAGCTTGTTGCTGAGCAGATTGGGAAATTGAATGGGCGTGCTTCATCACGCTTTGACTGTGTGGCTGCTCCTTTTGTCAAATTGCTACAGTGCTCCGTCACCGACTAACCGGACAGGGCACTGAACGAGTGTTCTGGAGCCATACATTGGCAGGCTCTTCAAGCTGCTTTTTTTGATAAGGCCTGCTTTTTTTGATAAGGCCCGGAAGAATGCAAAGCTTACCACACTGTACAAAAAAAGGCCACCTCTTGATCCCAATAGCTACTGTATGCTGGCTGTCAGAGGCACTATGTGCTGCATCTATGCAAATGTGGTACGTTTGCTTATTACTGAATGGTGCACGGCATCTAAAAAGATCCCAGACACTCAGTTTGGTTTATACCCTGGCCGCAACACACTTCAGCCCATTTACATTTTGCGGCACTTGCAGCATGCAGCACGCACAATAAAACCAGGCCAGTCCAGCAGGTTGCACACAGCATTCATCGATATTAAGCAAGCATACGACACCATCCCAAGGCAAGCACTCCGGCAACATTTGCAGCACACCTGCATGCCCACTTCCTTTCTGAAAATCATTCAGACTGTGAACGATTCAGATGAATAGATTCTGAAGGATGGAGAGAAAACTGGCCGTGTGCATCCAAACGCTGGTGTGAAGCAAGGCTGCCCTCTATCGCCTTTGCTCTTTTCCTTACATGTGAATGACATAGATGACCTTGCTGAAGGGGTGCGTGGTGCTGTCACAGGGACAGATGGTGTGCATGTGACACATTTGTTATACGCTGATGACCTAACGCTGACTGCAAATGACCCCAATGCGATGCAAACTATGCTGAATCGCTTGGACCGTTATGCACGGAGGAAGCACCTACTCATTAAAACAGCCAAGCCAGAAGTGGTGCATTTCAACTTGTCAGGTTCCAATTTGCCTGTGTTTTTGGCGGGGTACCATTGGCCCATAAAGAATCCTTCAAGTACTTAGGCATGTGGTTCCACAAGAACATAAGCATGGCTAAGTCCTCTGAGCACGTCACTGGCCCATTCATGGCATCTGCCTATCAGAATCGGCAGTTTGTGAGAGCATGCATTGGGGGACAGGCCGCATGTACCGCAAGCCAGATGTGCGGTACAGAGAAGGAAAGCCAGGAATTTTCAAGTGAGTTGCAAGTGCGCCACATGAGTTTTTAGAAGGGCACATTAGGTGTGAAGCGTGCGACTACAAATTGGGCAGTTCTAAGAGAATGTGGGCATGTGCCATTGCAGTTCTACTGTTTGAAGTCCGCTATTAAGATGTACAATGGTCTGCTCAACTTGAATTCCAAATTGTGAAATGTTCCGGAGGATCCTAAAGGCAGACTTGCAATTGCACCGTGCAATTGCAAGTCTCCAGGGCCCCCTCACGTTGGACTGCTCAGATCCTGGATGGTTTTCAAGGATTGCGGCGTTGTGAGTTTTTTGTAACAGCGATGGAGCTGGGTACACCTATCTCACTGCAGGATTTCACTGATGATTTGAGACACAGATTGCGCGGTGCATGGAGAGCTGTTGAAGGAGTGGATCCGCGAACAACAAACAACAAATTGGCCATATATCAAGCATTCTTTGCCCTGCCTTTTGACCAAATGTGCACAAGCCTATTCAGTTGCCAGGGTATTTGCATCTGGATTTGCCTCAGCATGTCATGCAGAATGTTAGTAGATTCAGGTTGAGAGCTCACACTTTGACTGTGGAAACTGCGTCTCGGGAGGATGGGATTTCTCCTGTGTGTGATCAATGCTCATGCGGGCAAATTCAAGATGAGGCCCATGTTCACTTCATGTGTAGGTATGACCTATTTCAGACTTTATCTGGCGATGTTTCACCTGCACACTCATTCTTGCAGCATCAATCTAGTGTCCAGGCTGTATCTAATTTCCTCTTGCAACACGTCTGAGCTTTTGAATCTGCTGTGTAATCAATATAATCTTATGGACTCCATAATGTTGGACATTATGTTGACTGGCGAGGACCAGTCACAGCCTGAGGCCGATCAGCCAAACAGTCTGGCTGAATGTCTCCCCATCTAAATCTTATTTTAGGAAAAAAACTACGCAGGCAGAGGAACTCTCCCTGCATCAATGAAGGAAAAGAAGGCCTCGGCTCAAAAGAACTGTGAGTCCCCTCCACCACAAAGCTTCAAATCTGACAGTGCTCATGGGGATCTGGAGGGTACTGGCAGCACCTGGCTCCAGGACCTGTTTGTGAGAAGCATACATTTCTCAATAGCACGCCCAGTGGTAGCAAGTTTGCTGGCATTCTTAATAGAATGGGCACGAGGTGTGCGAGCAAGCTGGATGGCACTTTGGTGGTCTAGCCTCAGTTGTTCAAGTTGGTTAAGGGTAGACTTATTATGAAACTTTCCACCAACGCCCAGGAGAATGGTATAAAGAGTCAGCTTATTTTTAGACGCTCCATTACCAAAAACATCCTCTTGAGAGGGAGTGCCACCACTGCCTAAGTAGTTTTCCTTTTCATTTCTCTTGGATTTCAGCAGCTGCTCTTGTACAACAACCAGCGAGAATAGAGGCCTGTAGTCATAGCATAGCTGGAGCAGTCTTGCCGAAGAAGCAGGCTGTAATTCATATTTTACGTGGGGGATTCGCATAAGGTCCTCACCCATGTCAATGCATGTAATGCCAATGCGCGTAATGTCAATGCTGGACTGAACAGTGACTACAACCAGCACTGCATCTATTATTGGGCCTCACCAGTATCATCTTGTCCAATCCAAAATTACTGAGGTAGAAGGCACATCATAAGAAAATGGTAGCATAAGTAATCAAGACAGTCAAGGAGCATAGCCTACAAGTATGTTATGGTGCCCCACATTGGCTTAAATAAGCCTTGACATGTGTGGGTGCAAATACACACACAGGCATAGGCAAAGCATCAAAAGCTTGTAAAAGCGACACAGACTTCAACAAATGGGAACGTGGGAGGGCGTAAGTAAATAAAGTGATATGCAAAACCATGCACAACTAGGAGCGGATCAACGCGGCATTAAGGTTTTAATCTATTACTCTGTGCATTCCTTCAAGTGCTGCTGAAGTTGCTGATGTGAGGCAACCTCAGGTCTGAACAGTGCATAAGCAGAGCGCAACAACGGCATTCCTCCTGCAGAGCACCACGAGTGCAACCCCTGTGCAAGGAGGTACCCCGCTCAGCAGCAACGCACCACCGCCCTCAAAAACAAAACAGTCAGTACATCAAAACAGTCTGTCTGAACACACGCCGCAGCGTACGCAACACTCAGCCAAACCCGACGTATCATGCTTGCCACCAAATGCTTGCCACCATATAACGTCACCATGATGTATGCGGAGCCGTGGGCTCTGTATTTGCTGGGCACAAACATGGCAGTCAAGCCCTTCCAGTACCACCACAACCAGCGGTCCACCCCGTAGCACACGCCGTGCAACACAACAGGGTCAGTCCTTGCCAGGTAGGCTGGTGCCCTGCTACCACTACTTGCCCTGAGCAACCCCACATCCCAGAGAAACATCACGCTGCTTGTCCTAAGCAACCAACCCCAGATTCAGGAATACCCCCCCCCCCCCCTCCCCCTCCTTCCAGCTGCAACCATGGAGATAGCATTACATGTGCAGATAATGGTGCCCCAGGCAAGCCTTTAACGGCAACCATACACACGTGCGCCCAGCTCCAGTGCAAGCGACAGTACAGTCATACCACACGCACATGCACCATGCACATGCTTGGTGCTCCGATGCCATGGACAGGACAGCACAGTCAGCTTTCTAGGGGGGACGTGCGTGCTCACTTGCGCTGCGTGGCAGCAGCTGCTGCAGCGGCGCGGAAACTAGTGCGCTTGCCTGCCTGTGTCCTCCTCGTCTTGGAGGCACTTGAGGGGCCCGTGCCGTGAGGCTGCGTCCTGAAGGCGCTGGAGGCATCGGATGTGCTTGAGGCCTCCTCCTGATGGCACTCGTCCTGAAGCGAAGCCATTTGGGCCCTCGTCCTGAAGGCACTGTGTACGGCCGCCCCCTCCTCCAAGCAGCTGCTCGTTGATGAAGCAACGGGCTTGAGCGCCCCTTGGGGAGGAACCTGGACACCCTCGCTAAAGGGAAGCACAGTGGGGTCCTCACCGGTCTGAGCTTGTGGGTGCCAAACCTGGTTCTCGGAGCCCTCACCACCAGTAGTGCAGAGGCCTGCTGCCTCTCCTGCATTGCTGCTGCTGCTGCTGCGGTTGGAAGGAGTGAGCGCAGAAAGAGCACCGCTGCTGCTGCTGTCACCTGCAGCTGCACCACCTGAGGCTCTGCTGCTTCTGCTGCTGCTGCTGCTGCTGGTGTGGCGGCGGCTGTTGCA
The DNA here is from genome assembly GCA_914767535.2 of Dunaliella primolecta. NCBI lineage: Eukaryota > Viridiplantae > Chlorophyta > Chlorophyceae > Chlamydomonadales > Dunaliellaceae > Dunaliella > Dunaliella primolecta. The sequence goes on from OU611761.1 coordinate 9,941,808, forward strand.
CGCCTGCAGCAGCGCCTGCCTACCCACTTTGGAGCTGGTGCGCAGCACGCGCTTGCCGTGCAGCGCATGCACAGGCACACGGTCCACCGAGATGCGCACAGCCCTCGCAGAGAGGAGGGAATGCGCTGCTTGTGAGGAGCGTGAGGGGGATGTGGCTACGCACGGAAGGAGGGCTGTGGGCGCGGAGGAGGATGGGGGACAAGGCGTGATGCTGCTGTCGTCGTTGCTGCTGTGAGGAGGGCTACCTTGTGGCTGCTTCTGGGGGTGCTGGCGGCGGTGGCTGTGGTGGAGGCGGAGGGGGAACGGCCCTGGCGATTGGGCAGCGGACACTTGCTGCAGACCCACACGCTGTGAGGGAGAGGGGGAGGGGGAGTGTGTGGGTGCAGGGGGCGTCTTAGCACTGTTGCTTTTGCCGTTGCCAACGTGATCACCGCCACCACCGGTACCCACGACGCCATCCCTTTGGGATCGCCCCAGAGGGGACCCCGGCAGGGTGCCTGGAACACCACCCAGAGCTGCAAAAGTGCCACCCACACCGCCGCCCCCTCCGGCAGTTGCCGCTGCCGTGGGTGCCGTGGCTGCAATAGCTGCAGCGCCATGCAAGCCTACTGCAGCCAGGCGAGCAGCAAACGCACGGCCGTGCGCACGGCTGAGGCTACGATCGCAGCGTGCAACCGCCCACGCGAGCTCAGCTGCTGCTGCGGGGCTGAGGTCGGATGCGCGCGCGGCTGCGGCGGCCATGAAGCGCTGCATGAAGGCCTCATCAGGGGTGTAGGCCAGGCTGGCCAGGGAGGACAGGATCTTGGCCAGGTGCACGCCTCTGCGCGCATGCGTACGTGCGTACGTGTGAGTGTGTGTGTGTGTGTGTGTGTGTGTGTGCGCGTGCGCACGCTTGTGTTGTGGAGGTGCTGCAGTCTAGGATGCCTGACGGACCTGCGTCTATGCATGACACACACACAAGCACACGCGCACACACACACACAGACACGCGCGCGCACGCACACACACACACGCACACATACACGCACACACACAAACGCACACATGCACACATGCACGCACATGGCCTCATGTGGGCAAGCGAGGACCTGGTCTGCGAAGCGCACCAGCCATTCCGCGCACAGCCACAATCCTTAGCGCAAACTGCTTCCTCACAAACAATAAATGGCGCACACCTGGCCTCATGTAGGCAAGCGAGGACCTGGTCTGCAAAGCGCGCCAGCCATTCTGCGCACACTCCTTAGCGCAAACTGCTTCCTCACAAACAATGAATGGCGCACACCTGGCCTCATGTAGGCAAGCGAGGACCTGGTCTGCAAAGCGCGCCAGCCATTCTGCGCGCGGCCGCGCTCGCAGCACTGCAAGGCCGCCCGCGATGAGGGCGAGGTGGTGCGCGGAGAAGGAGGCGTTGGCGAGGTGGACGCTGGTGATGGTGAAGAAGCGGTCCATCCAGGCACCGGCAGGGGCCTGGAATGTGTGTGTGTGTGTGCGCGCATGCATGTGAGCATGTGAGCATGTGTGTGTGTGTGTGTGTGTGTGTGTGTGTGTGTGCGTGTGTGTGTGTGCGTGTGTGTGTGTGTTTGAAGGGGGGGAGCTTGAAGAGTGAAGGCGAGAGGATAATGGTCAAGACGGAATTGGGAAGGTTCCTGAGAGCTTAGGAGGACTGCTAAACCTGTTTGGCACTCTCATACACCAACCCCACCCTGCTTACCCACAGTCACTATTGCCCATACCATTCATACCTGCCTTCTCATACAAAGCTGCAAATGCCCAGCTGGCATCCCCCCCCTCTCCCTAAAAAAGTTGCAAACAGCCAGCAAAATTCATCTCACCCCTTCACTCACATTTGCCATCGTCCACAACATAGGTACCTCATCACTTACAGTTGTTCATGCCCCCCCCCCCCCTCCCCTCCCAAATAAATAGATGATAATGTGAGACTCACCTCCTCGCGCACAGCTGCCTTAGCCCACACCAGGCATGCAAGAAAAACACAAAAAGCAATGATGTAACAAGACTCACCTCCTTGCGCACAGCTGCCTCAGCCCACACCAGACATGCAAGAAAGGAACAGCAATGATGTATCAAGGCTCACCTCCTCGTGCATAGCCACCATCACCCACACCAGACGCACGAGGACACCAGTGCCTTCCCCCAAAATGAATGACATGATAAGGCTCACGTCCTCACGCACAGCCACCATCGCCCACACCAGAAGCACAAGGACACCAGTGCAGAACCACAACATCAAATGATGCAAGGAGACACTCACTTCCTCGCGCACAGCTGCCATCGCCCACACCAGGCGCGCAAGGTCATCAGCACCAAACTCCGGCAGGGCAGCCGCGGCGGCCACGGCAAAGGCCTCCATCCATGCGCGCCCCGGGCGGTGTCCCAGCGCACCGACAGACCACAGCAGCTCTGCCAGCGCAGGAGGGGGCAGCTCCCCTGCGCCCCAACAAAGGATGTGTACGAGGTGTACAAATAATAATGAAAAAAAGGTAATGCGTTGTGTCCCTTGTGAAGTGTGTGTGAAGCGAAGCTGTGCTCAGCGGCAATCGCACAAAGCAATGCAAACGCAACCGCCTCAAAACACATACATATTGAGGTGCTGAGATGGCTTGCACGTTGTCCATCAAATTAACTTAAATCTTTACTGAAGAGCAGGCAGTGCAGCACTGCAGTTGCGCAGCAGCACACCCCACATTGGCTGCCAGCAGAGGCACACCCACAGGAAAATCTAAGGGAACCTAAGGGAAGGACACTGCAATTGCACTGCAGCAGTGCAGTACACACACATGACCTGTGAGGAGGCCCTCTCACTGCAGCAGTGCATCACTCACACACACATGGTCCATGAGAGAGAGACCCCCACACTGCAGCAGTGCAGCACTCACACATGGAGTTGCGTGCAGCCCTCATGCAGCAGCATGAGCACAGCGAGATGTGCGCGTGTGACTCACCAGACGTCAGCCGTGTGGTCATGTGCATCTCATAGGCAGCCCACCAGCCTGGGGGCGTCAAGCACACGGGGCCATGCGCAGCAGTCAATCCCCCTCCACTGCTGGAGCTGCCACCGCCGCTGCCGTTGCTGCTCCTGGCTGCAGTGCCCTGGGCGGTAGGCGAAGCTGCTGCTGCTGCTGCTGCTGCCGCCGCTGCTGCAGGGTCTGTGATGGTGCTGCTACTGTTGATGGTGTCACGGGTGGTAGCGTGCTTAGTGGCAGATGAGGCTGCGTTTGTGGCGGGGGCTGAGGCACCCGACGGCTGCAGGCATGCAAGTGCCCATGCCACCTCCACAGCGCCGGGGCCGCTGCGCGCACATTTAGTTTTTGCGCACATTTGCTTGACAGGCCAGTGGGTGTCTGATGTCAGAAGTACTATCATGAATAGATGCGACATTCATCCGGTGAAAGGCAAAATCACATGCCTGTCCAATATTACGATTAATCACATTTACATATCAATGCTACCTGTATAATAATATCATATCACTATTAGAGCAGAAAAGCCGTCACACGCCTGCCCAAAGCCCCCAAACAGCGATCTTGCTTGTACGATTAAACACATCCTGACACGCGCGGAGGATGCGCACCCCTTTTTGCATTGAAAACATCTCCTTTGAGGAAAGCGGAACCTCAATCGGCGCACTTTGCAATGCTGCTCAGGAAGCATCCCTGATATCCCGTGAGGAAATAAAAACCTTCGTTGGCCCACGTTGCAGGGATACAGACATGGGCAGTGCAAGCGTTGCGGGGCAGAGCATGCCACTCAGGCAGCATCCGGAAACCCTTGAGGAAATAAAGACCTTAAATAACCCACATTGCAAGGATACAGACATGGGCAGCACAATCGTTGGATGGGGCATGTGTTGTGCGTGCTGACTGCTGTGCTTGCAGGGACTATGTCTAAGGGAGATGAGCTTCAAGGGAGCAGAGCTGCTCCCCCTAACTGCACACTGCATGCCTTTGATACTATGCTTTGCCCCTTTTGGCCCTCCTGTTTGATGCATTCAGGCACCTGGTCAGATTGAGAGACAGCAGAACAGGCTAAAAGTCCAGCAGATAGCGCGCAGCACACATCCCCTTCCACACCCACGCCAGGGTTGTGTGCTCACAGCAGCACCCAACCCCCATAAAAACACAGCAGCGATCTCCATCCAGCTCCCTCAAACAGCACAACAGGCGCCACCCTTTTCCTATGCACATCCACAATTTCAAAAAACTCCTGCCCACCCTTCGAGTGCTGAGGCAGCTTTGATCCTGCCCTTCAAAGCATTCAACTTGGAATCCAAGTTACAATCAGGATCTTTGAAGCTCCAGCATGTGCCTGCTCCCGAAGCGCAAAGTCGGCTTGATCCCTCTTTTTAAAGCATTGACTTTGAAATTCAATTCAGCAACTTCAAAACTCCAGCATGTGCCCGCGCCTCGAGCACTTATCAACCCTGACCTTCCCCCCTTCCGAGCACGCACGTACACACCTGCACTGCGGCAGACGTGGCAGCAGAGCATTCAGGATCTGGGCCAGGGGCATGGATGCTTTGAGTGGAAGGGGCTCGCCCGCGAGCAGAGCACAGCCACGTAGTAAAGAAGACAGCTGAGGGCCGGAGGCCTGGGCGGCTCGTGACGCGCACACCTGCACAGGAGAGAGCAGGGGATGGGGGGGGGATGCTTGACAACAAACACACGCACAGGCTCAAGGATCACCTTGCTCACCAAAATCCAAACCCTTGTTCCCACGGCAAGTGGGTACTCCACCAGGCATTGCATTAAGAATGCATAAAACTGACACTTGCTTCCCAGTTTTCAAGGGATCTATGCAAACCATCATTGAGGGAATGCTCCCAAAAAACCTGTAAACAATGTTGGTACCTCGATTGATGTTGCCTACCTACCACATGGAGACATTGTAGTGCCAGTGCAGTCTACAAGACAGTATAGGCATACACCCTGAGAGCCTTTGGTACCAATCCTAGATAGAAATATTTAGGTGGCAGACAAGCAAAGCCTGGTACGGTAACAATCAAAAGGATGTTTCATTTTATTTGCAGACCGGCATGTTGAGGTGGACAGCAGTAGTGTGCTCCAGGTCGGGCACACCTCCACATGCTCATGCGCACATGCCTAAAATCACACATACACATACACACCTCAAGCAAGCCCGTGAGCCACGCCAGAGGCGGCTCCACCCCCCAGCGCGCGCACTGGACGAGCAGGTCCACTGCTTGCTGCACTGCACCAGCACTGCTGCTGCTGGCGCTGGCGCTGCTGCTGCTTTGGCGGTGGGCTTGGTTGTGTGGCAGGGCACCCCAGGTGTGCTGGATGAGGACGTGCGGGGTCACTTGCGTGGCCATGTGCAGCAGCAGGGCACGGATGGCACCCTGTGTGGCACAGTGTGTGCACACGAGCCGCACATTGGAGTGTGAGGAAAGCATCTTTGGATGTGCACAATAGGTAGGGACACAGGCATGTAGGCGCATGTACAAGCCTGCAGGGGGGGGTGTGAGGGCAGGCATCGTTGGGTACAGGAAGGGAGCAGGACACGGGCATGTAGGCGCATGCACAAGCCTGCAAGAAGTGTGAGGGCAGCACCTCTGGGCGCGCACACACGCGCACTGTGCATGACATGCACAAGCACACGCGTTAACACACGCCACACCCACACCCACACACCTGCACCATTGGGCCATGGCGGGCCGGACTGAGGTGCTGCACCGCCTGCAGGCTTGCGGCCAGCGCACGCACGCGCCCTCTCTCGTCGCCCTCACCCTCACTCCCCTCACCCACTTTGGTGGCTGCAGGGCTTGGCAGCAGCAGGAGGCCCATGCCGGAAGAGATGGCGGCCTGTGCCAAAGGGGAGGATGGAGGGGGTATATCAAGAGCGTGCACGCGGAATGCGTAGGGTTCAAGAGGGAAGAGTAGCAGCAGGCGCATGTCGGAGGAGATGGCGGCCTGTGCTAAAGGGGCTGGAAGGATAAAAAGTGTACAGAACGCGAGGGCGAGCGTACTTGGAGTATGTATGGGATGTGGAGTGAGTGGGAAATGTGTAGGCAGAATGTGGAGCATGGGCGTGTATCATCAGAAGTGAAAAATGCATGAAACAGAAGGATGGCGCGAGTGAATGCTGCGCCACAGTATTTGCACATGAATGTGCATCACACACATGGCATAGCTGTGTTTGTAAAACTGCACCATCAAGCATGTGCTCACCCTTGCGCACGCGCACATGACCGTGCACAGCAAGCAGAACGTTGAGGATGTAAGGCCAGACACAGAGGTGTGCATAGCAGGAGTGCGTGATACGTAGTGATGATGCAGGCACAACACTTTTGACACAGCATCAAAAAACAAGGACTTAGGGTTGCGCACCATTGCTTGAATGCAAGCACTGCCACTGACACAGTATCTATGTAATTACTAGATTGACATTTATAGTATGTTAGTGGTACAGAAGAAGTAGCTCTGCCAGCAGCTGTAGAAACAGGGGGGCGGTTGGTTTTGCATGCATTGCCGTGTAGGGGGGATTTTGGAAGAGAGGGATGTACGGCGCATGAGCACCAGGCACTAATGATGGCACGCTGCTTGGGGGAACAGGGCAGGCGGACGTTCGCTTGTGCATACATGTGCGCGCGTGCATGCACACACACACACACACACACCTGCAGCGTGGTGCTGGGAGGCCTGCCCAGCGCGTGCAGCTGCCCCACCGCGCAGATGAGCTCCCCCACAGTGCTGCCAGCAGCCTGCATGCTTTCATGTGCTGCATCAGCATCAGCACCGGTTGTGCTGGTAGCAGAGCTGCTGGCAGTCGTCCTGCTGCCAGCAGCCTGCATGCCTTCTTGCACTACTTCAGCCTTTGCATCAGCATCGCTTGCTTCGGCATCGCTTGCTTTGGCATGGCTTGTTTTGGCGCCACAGCTGCCAGCAGTGCGCATGCTGCCGGTTGCTGCTGCCTCCTTGAGAGCCACCATGCTGTTTTGCAGGTGACGAGGCGATCGAAGCCCTCTGACCCTCCGACTACTCTTCCGCAGCCCTACCAACTGCGGCTGCTGCTGCTGCCTGTGACAGTGCCACAGGAAGTGTGTGTGCGCAGCAGCAGCATGGGCGTCCACAGCACGCACCGCGGCATCCACCCATGCACGCATGTGCACCGCAGCCTCTGCTACCCCATCTGTTGTGACGCCTGCTAATGCTCTGCGCCCCTCACTGGCATCACTTGAGCCTGCAATGCTGCAGCAACCATTGCTGCTTTCAATGTGGCTGCTGCTACCATCAATGCTGCCGCCGCTGCCGCTGCCTTCGCTGCTGCCGCTGCAGTCGCTGCCGCCATGGCTGCAGAGATCGTGGCTGCTGCTACCATCAACGCCGCCGCTGCTGCTGCTGCTGCTGCTGCTGCCGCCTTGGTTACTGTTGCCGTTGCTGCCATCACTGCTGCTGTGGCTGGGGCCACTGCTGTTGCGTTGCATGAGCACGTGATGCACCTCCCCCACATGCTGCAAAGCTTGCGTGAGGGCATTCAGCCGCAACCTCCGCAACCGCCACTGAGTGGCTGCCAACCAACCCACCATCCAAGCAGGGCGCGGGACCACTGGTCCTGCTGCTGCTGCTGCTGCTGCTGCTGCTGAGGGGCTTGATGGTGAAGCTGGCCTTGACGGCAGTGGTGCATGTGGTGACGAAGATGAGGCGCCAGTGTCAGGTGTACCGGAAGACACTGCTGCTGGTGCTGGTGCTGGGGGGTGAAGGGAAGGCAGGGGCTGCACTGCTGGTGCTGGGGGATGTAGGGAAGGCAGGGGCTGCACTGCAGGTTGCTTTGAAGGCGCTGCTGCTGTCGGGGCAGCAAACTGGCCCAAGGTGAGCACGCGGCGCACGTTGGGCAGGAGGCTTACGACCTCTGTGGCAGGCATTTGGTAGCCTGCCCGCGGGCCTGCATGCATGGGGAAATGTAAAGATGCATGGGGGAAAATGCGCAAGAAAACGAAAGCACAGGGGGCGTGGCTATAAGATGGATTGAACCGAGTTTGTTTTCGGGAGGGACCTGGTAGGGTGTTGCACAGGGAGCCCATCCAGCCTGTGTGCAAATGGGAGCCTGCAAGCTGCCTACATTCAGGAGAGGTAACCAAAAAATGAACAAGTGAGGGCACCAGCAAACGAACGAAGGAACACCGAGTGAACCAATGAATCATTGCGCGCGAGAGGGACCCTGCAAGCAGCCTATACTGACACACAAATATGCAGGGAATGGTTTGTGATGCAGGTTCCAGGACTATCAAATTCAGAAACGTCGGGCCAGTGTTGCTCATGACCTCTCTCGCAGCCTGCGCATCAACCGACACACAAACACACACACACGCAGACAGAGGAGCCTCCCACCTGTGCGCAGGTGCGCGCCCACAGCCGCCTCGAATGCTGCACTCCATTGGGGGGTGAGGGCGTGCTCGACGTCTCCTCCCCAGCTGTTTGCTGCTCCTGCTGAAGAGGGGTTGGTTGCAGACAGGGCAGTGCCTAAAGCAGCGAGACTGGGCAGGGGCAGAGAGGGCAATCGGGGCTGGAGTGCAGACAGGAAGATGCTGAGTGGTGCAGGTGTGTCATTGGTGGTGAGGTTGGGAGCTGCTGTGCCATGGATTGCCCTGGGCTTGGGGTACAGGCTGGCGGGATGTGTATGAGAAAGGATGGCTGCATTGGTGGCAGTGGTGGTGGTGAAGGTGGTGCTCGAAGGAGCAGCACCAGGAGGAGCGCCGCTGCTGGCGCTGCCGTGCGTGTGCGCTTGTGTGCTGTGTGCTGTACGGCCATACGAGCCACGAGCGTCGCTGTTGTGTACAGCAGCGACAGCAGCAGAAGGCACAGAGGGTGGGCTTGCACCCATGGGAAGAGCACTGCAATGCACAGCTCCTGCAGCGGCACCACGTCCGCTTCCGCTACCGCTGCTGCTGCTGTGACCGTCCCATAACATGCCACTACTGACGATGTTGCTGCCCCCTACACTATAACTGCTGCCTTTGCTGGAGGCGCCAAGGTCGCCATCCCTGCTGGTGTGTCCGCTGTCCTGCCCGGCAGTGCCAGCAGGGCTGCTGCGCAACGAGGTTGCAGGGTTGAAAGGCAGGGGCCGGCTGACGAGGCTGCCAAAGGGCAGTGACGACACACTCCTGCTGCTCCAGCTGCTCCTGCTGGTGTTGTCTTTGGGTGCATGGGGGTTTACACCTGTCACACCTCCACTACTGTCCGGGCTGCCGGCGCTGCTGCTCTGTTCGGTGAAGCCGGAGGAAACGTGCCCCTGCATGTCACCGCTGCTTTCAGCGGTGCTGCTGCTGCTGCTGCTGCTGCTGCTGTCGCTCTCAGCACCACTGCCCTGCTGCTCGGTGCCCTCGAGGCCACTTGCACGTGTGCGTGGCGAGGTGATGGGGAGTTCATGCTGCTTCTGGGAAGACACGGGTGATGGGGAGTGTGATGGCACATGAGGAGGTGGTTGCCCTGGTACCGAGTTCGCAGCTGCTTGTGTGCGCTCTGTGGCTGGCTGCGTGGCTGCTTGCATGTGCTGTGTGGCTGGCTGCGTGGCTGCTTGCATGTGCTGTGTGGCTGGCCTCCAGGAGGGTTGCGAGCCTGGGTGTGTGGGCTGCAGGGGAGTAGCAAGGGGCAGCAGGCTGCCTGCAGCTGCCAAGCCCCGGACCGTCTCCACCACCTGCGCGCACAGCGTCAGCGCATGTGTGTGTATGTGTGCGCATGTGTGTGCATGTGTGTGCATGTGTGTGCGTGCGTGCGTGTGTGTGTGTGTGCGTGTGTGTACGTGTGTATGTGTATGGGCGCGTGTGTGTTTGTGCACAGGCGTGCGTGTGCCCACAGCAAACATGTGGTGCATTGTGGAGATGGGAAGGGAAGGGTGTTTGCTGTCATGCACCAAATGCGAGGAGCGACTGCATACAAGCTGCAGCGGGGCATGACGCAGCGAATTCCATGCATCCTTGCCTATGCCTCCCATGGTTGTTTTATAAAGTCCAATGTCAAAAGTGTTGGCTACACACACACACACACGCACGCACGCACACACACACACACACACACACACACACACACACACACGCACGCACGCACGCACGCGCACACACACACACACATACACACACACCAGAGAGGGGAGTGGGGGTATACTTGGGGCCCCAGAGGGATCTGTTCTTTCACCCGCTCTCTGCAATGTCTACACTCTCCCGACTCACCTGCCCATGCTGCAGCGCATGGAGCTTGGATGCAGCTGCCTTCGCCAATGGCGCTGAGAGCACGCACGCAGCCCCTTGCGTGGTTGGGGACGCTGCCAGCATTGGCAGAGCAGCGGTGAGGCGGGCTATTGCGTGCGAGGGGAGGAGAGAGGTGTGCTGGACCTGCATGGATCAGCACGTGTAGATTTATGTCAAAAGTTCACAGAATGAGTGCGCACAACCTCAAAGATGAGAACGAGGGCAGGCATACCAACAAGCGAGCAAAAGGGAGGAGAGAGGTGTGCTGGACCTGCATGGATCAGCGCGTGTAGATTTATTTCAAAAGTTCACAGAATGAGTGCGCACAAGCTCAAAGATGAGACCGAGGGCAGGCATGCCAAGAAGCGAGGAAAAGGGAGGAGAGAGGTGTGCTGGGCCTGCATGGATTAGCGTGTGTAGATTTTTTGTGGAAGGTTCACAGGACGAGTGCGCACAAGCTGAAAGATGAGAACGAGGGCAGGCATGCCAAGAAGCAAGGAAAAGGGAGGAGAGAGGTGTGCTGGGCCTGCATGGATCAGCGCATGTAAGTTCAGTGGATCGGAGCGCACAAGTTCAGTAGATCCGTGCACGCAAGCTTGAAAATGAGAACGAGGGCAGGCGTGCCATATGTGGCAAGCACAAGGGAGGAGCAGGGGTGTGGTGAGTGTGGTGCGTCCATGGTGCAGTGTTTGCAATATTCAAGGGAAGTAAGGAAATGAGTGGTGGAGGGGCTGGGCGCATGAAGGGAGGCGAGGAGTGTGGCGAGTGTTATGGGTCAGTACTTGCGAGTTCAAAGAAATAGGGAAATCAGTGGTTGAGGGGATGATGAGGGTATGAAGGGATGGCAGGGGCACAGTGATTGAGTGTAGATGCACCCATACATGCGTGCTTGTGCATTAGGCCCAGACCCAGGCAGCAAGGGGAAAAGGAGGGTGTGGTGAGCTTGCGTGCGCGCAGTGCATGCATACATGCAGGCAAGCGCGAGAACCTCAGCATGTGATGGATGGGGGCGTGCCAAGGCTGCAGGCATTACACATAGAGTTGGCCCATTCTGTACATGCATGCCGCATACTTCCACTTTTGCTCACACCCTAAACCCTTCACATTTGTGTCGCATGGATTTGGTAGAAACGTTGGGAATCAGACAGTTGTGGTTTGTGTCTGGCGTACAAACACACAATCCACCTGGCACTCAGCGCTTCCACCAGAGATACAAAACTGTGAGGTTCAGCTGCCTTGCAGCTCACAAGCCTCTCAGCCGCGTGCTGACACAGAGCATCAGGATACAGAGGAGCGTCAGGAAGCAAAGCAGGCCCCGACCAGCAACCCAGCTTGCCTCTGTTTGGATTTCCTTTTGTTTTGGGTGGCTGCACCTGTGTTGGACACTCCTGTGGTCCATGCGCATTGATCTAAATATCTATTCACCTACTCATTTATTCATCATTTAATTTGGATCTGGACAAGCCTGTGCCTTCTCCTGCGCACACCACTTGGATTGGAGTGAGGCATCCATGCGCAGGAGAGCAGCCGCCTGAGGGAACCAGGAGGCCTACCAAGAAAGATGAAGGAAGCAGGAGGCCTACCAGGAAAGCGGCCGCATGACGGAACCAGGAGGCATTGGCGAGATGTGTGCGGGGGTGCTGCGGGTGATGCAAGAGTCTGCTGCTGCTGCTGTTGGGGGAAAGCCCTGCCTGGTAGGCCTGCCAATCCCTCATGTGCTGCGCATATCCTTGGAGGTCATGGTTACCTCCCTCTGCAGAGCTGACAGGGCTGCCTAGGCTTTGCTGGTGTGGGTAGGAGGACGGCTGCACACGCGCAGTGACGCTTGCGGCGAAGGACGGGGTAGAGTCTGGCAGTGGGGGAGAGGGGGAAGAGAGGGGAGGTACAGAAGGCTCTGCCGGAGTGTCGTAGGGGGAGAGAGAAGGGGGGGTGGGAGGGGATGCTGCACACAGCAGCAGCTCTGCGATGTGGGCGGCGTCTGAGGCGCGGGCGGTGGACAGCACGCGGTGCAGGGCCACACGGACCTGGTAAGAGAAAGGGATGAAATGGGAGGGATTGTGTAGTGCAAAGGGAAGGTAAGAGAAAGGGATGAAATGGAAGGGAGGGATTGTGTAGTGCAAAGGGAAGGTAAGAGAAAGGGATGAAATGGAAGGGAGGGATTGTGTAGTGCAAAGGGAAGGTAAGAGAAAGGGATGAAGTGGAAGGGAGGGATTGTGTAGTGCAACAACAAAAAATTTGAGATAAATGGAAATGGCCCTGAACCCAGGGACCTGATAAGAGAGACACACACACACTCACCACGCGCGATTGTGTGTGGGGCACGCCCATTGCACGGGCGGCAGTCAGAGCCTCTGCCAGCGCAGCCGCAGGCACGCCATACCCCGCGTCTTCACGCAGTGCTGTGAGCAAGGCCGCTGCGCAGGCGCGGCGCCAGCGGGCGGGGGGCAGGGCGCTGGGGACTGCACCAGTAGCATCAGCAGCTGCAGCGCTGTCCGCAGCTGTAGCGGACAGATAGCCGTGTGAGGTGGAGGGCGTGTTCACCTGTGCAGGGTGGGTAGTGGGGGCTGCGGGGTGGCCTTGGAGGCTTGGGTTGGGGAAAGGAGCGGAAGTGGAGGGTTCAGGTGAGGGAGAAGGGGTGCAGCAGTAGCAGCCGCTGACCACCAAGGCATGCAAGAGCTGGGCTAGGGTGGTGGGTGTAAGGAGGGAGGTGGAGGGGTGGGAATGCGCCTGCCGCTGCTGCTGTTGTTGCTGGAGCAGGGTGCGCCTCTGCTGCTGTTGGCGCGTCTGCTGCACTTCCTCGGGGGCATGATGTGGATCCTTGTGCAACAGGTACTCACGCCTGTGGTGGTGCTGCTGCTGGTGGTGGTGTTGCTGTGAGTGGTGGTGGTAATGGTCGTGTTGCTGGTCTAGCTGGTTCAGGCGTTCATCTGACTGTGTGGAGAGTGGAGTTGGGGGCAAACACAAAGCGCGAGGGGTGCTCGTACTGCGGGGGCTGCGCAGCAGCAAGTGCAGGCGGCGCTTTTGTGCGCTGGACATCAAACGTCCACCGCCGGGCTGCGTGCGAGCTGCGATTTCATGTTGAGGTGGAGAGTTGGTGCGGAGAACAGGGGCGGCAGAGGGGGAGAGAGAGGCAGGAGCAGAGGAGGCAGCTGGGCTCAACACTGGGTGCTCACTCATACTGTGCGCCTGAGCAGGCCCCCGAGGTGGCCGCCCAGCAACGTCCACGCGCGCACGCTTGGGTTCAGGACCCTGGCCGTCATCAATTCTTGAGCGTGCAACATGCTGTGCTGCGGTGCCCTGGCTGTGGAGTGTGGATGGGAGTGTGGCTCGCGCATGCAGGGTGTACCTGTGCATGTGGCGGTTGGCGCTCCACATGGCAGCAGCCGCGAATGCTGGCGCCACGCCCTCCCCCCCCTGACTCTGCCCCTGCTGCTGGGAGTGCTGCAGCTGCTGGTGCTGGTGCGGTGAGGGAGGAGAGGAAGCATGCTGCTGCAGCCGTGCCACTGCGCGCAGCAGCATCACCAGCTGGCCTGCGCTGTACTTCCCACGCGCTAGCCCCTGCGCAAGCTTGCTGCTCACGGAGCTGAGCCATCCAGGGGGGGGCCGCACGCCGGCAATCGCCAGGCCGTGCAGCAAGCAACAGGCGCCTTGGGGGCTCATAAACTTCATGGCCGACGCGGCGGCTGGGAGGAATGCAGCCGTCCATGCAGGCGAGGGGGTGTGGTGTAGCTCACCCAAGGCCCATGCAATGTTTGCCAGGGACTGGGGTGAGGCGGAGGACAGGCGGGGAGGAAGAGGAGGAGAGGGGGGTGTGGAGGGGGGCGGGGCCTGCAGTTGCATCGAGCTCAGTGGCTCAGGGTTTGGGTGGGAAAGGGGAGTGTGGTGTTGTGCATGCGGGAAGCAGGGACCCTCTTGCTCCTGGTGCCCCTGATCCTGCTGTGCCTCATGCCCCTGCTGCTGCTGCTGCTGCTGCTGCTGCTGCTGCTGCTGCTGCTGCTCTTTTGGCACAAGCAGCTGCGGCTGGTGCTGAGCTTCTGAGCTGGGCACATGCACCGACTCTTCCTGCTGCAGCTGGGGCTGCTGCACTGTCAACCTGGGCAGCTCCGCAGCCTGCACTGTTGGGCCTAAGTCTGCATGCAGCAGCGCGGCAAGCCAGGCCTGGCTGGGCCGCATGCGTGCAGGCGCCTGCTTGCTGCGCGCATGCCAGCCTTGATTTTCCAGGGTGGCCAGACCCCACAGGGCCATGGACAGGTGCTGTGCCTGCTGCTGTGGGGTGTACAGGGCTGTCGGGAGGTGGGAAGAGCTTAGGGGGCTGCTGAAGGCGACCTGCGTGCCCAAGGGCCTTCCCAGCTGCCGTTGCTGCTGCTGTTGGGATTTGAGGAAGGCAGGGTACCTGCACGGAGGGGGCAAACAGGGGTGGAAAGGGGGGCATGGTTCTTTTTGTCCACAGAGCCCATGGTGTGCTGGGCACAAAGGGGTAAACACGTTTGACAGGATGAGGTGCAACAAAAAGACAAGCTGTGCTGCTATCAACTCATGTGGGAAAAGAAAGGGCGCCCCGGGAGCACCTTGCCAGTGTGCATAGTGTCTATGGGTGGCCGCAAGCCGCCACCTGCACATTCTCAACATCTCAAAGTGGCGGTCCAAAATTGAAGGCAGGCAGCTTGGTGCGCACAGCGTGCGTCGTGCGCGGCACAAGACATGTCCATGTCCATGTTTAATGCAGTCGAACCTGTTGGACCTCCCTTGAAAGAAGGAGTACTGCCGGTGGAGCACTTGCACCGAGCTCTGATCAGAGGGAAAACAGTGCGCCCAACGCATATAATCCGTCGCCCTACACCATTGCTATCTAGACATCTCCCTACACCATTTCTGTCTAGACATAGTGCGTCGCCCTACACCATTTCTATCTAGACATCTACCTACACCATTTCTACCTATACAATGCCCTACACCATTTCTGTCCAGGCATAGTGCGTCGCCCTACACCATTCCTGTCTACAAGCCTAAGCTGCGAGTACAGAGCCTGAAGACGATGCCTGCTGGGCAGCTGCAGCCTCCAAACTGTGTGAGGGCTTGAGCACCAGCAGCACCAGAGCAAAACGTGTGCATCCAGCAAAATGGATACCCCTGCTTTGTGTGGCCCTATCTATGGCGGGGATTGGGTGTGCAGGTGTCCCACAGCGCCTGCAGTGTGACCCTATCTATGTCGGGGATTGGGTGTGCAGGTGTCCCACAGCGCCTGCAGTGTGACCCTATCTATGGCGGGGATTG
Organism: Dunaliella primolecta; assembly: GCA_914767535.2. Lineage (NCBI taxonomy): Eukaryota > Viridiplantae > Chlorophyta > Chlorophyceae > Chlamydomonadales > Dunaliellaceae > Dunaliella > Dunaliella primolecta. The sequence continues at coordinate 9,957,304 of OU611761.1, forward strand.
GGTGTGCAGGTGTCCCACAGCGCCTGCAGTGTGACCCTATCTATGTCGGGGATTGGGTGTGTGCAGGTGTCCCACAGTGCCTGCAGTGTGGCCCTATTTCGAGAGAGCCACCCGTTCCGGCTCTGCAAACATCCCTATGGACACTGTGTGACACCTGCACCTGCACCTGCACCTGCTCTCACTCTCCCTCTCCCTCTCCGGCCAACACAGCAGGCACCTCCCTTCCCTGCCAGCATGTGACCTCAAAGGGTCGGCCAGTTCCATATGCCTCCACCCATTACACACCATATGCACACGCTTTCCAGCACTGGATCCACGTTAAACACGGAGAACACATACACGGGATTTGGGTGGCCCTTTGCACTCACCACTGCTCCATGAATTCAGGGTCCGGCTCCATCTTCAGCACGGCCATGGCCCAAACCATGTTGGCCAGAGCCTGCTGCGATGCAGCTGCCATGGTGGCAGGTGCAGCAGCTGCTGCCATGCAGTAGGTGCGCCATGCGCGCGGCGGCTGCACTTTGAGGTTTGCCAGTGCACTCAGCGTGGTGGACAGCTCGTGCGGCTTGTAGCGGTGCTGGTGGAGGAGGGCGCCGGAGTGAGCCAAGTATGCGCGCAGCCACCTAGGGCCAGGGAGGGGTGCGTGCGTGTGCAAATGTGTGTGCATGTGCGTGTGTGTGTGTGAAAAGCTTCTCTCTTGTATGCCAGCTATTTGCAGTACTCTGTATCATATTGCACCTGAGCGGTTGGTCTTATCTGCAGGTGCGTGTGGCGCTAGAACAAGGACGCGTTGCAAGCATGCACAAGCATCCCTCATCTTTCTTGCACTTTTGTACACACTGGCAAGCGCTCTGACTGACAAAGGGTATGTCAACCTGACCTCAGCCTCCTACTGCACCATGCATGCCCCGCGGATGCTGGATGGAGCACCGGTGCATTAATATTTTCCGCACATGTGCCTGACTTGTTCAGGATGGGAGCCTGTCCTGCACATCTGCCTGTGTGAACATTTGGGGGCCTGCCCTGCACATCTTCCTTTTGTGTATTTATGAAATGCCACATCTGCCTGTGTGTATGTAGGAGCCTGCCCTGCGCGTCTGCCTGTGTGTCCATTTGGGAGCCTGCCCTGCACAGCTGCCTTTGTGTATATATGGGATCCTGCCCTGCAGCTACATCAACCCCTGAGACTCATGGCGAGCAGCTGGCGGGAGGGCACACGTCAAACCCAGAGCCCATTGCCCTGCGCACCACTCACTTGATGTCTGGACGCAGTCCCATTTGCGCCAAGCCCCAAAGCAGGGTGGAAAGCGCTCGCGGTGAAGGCTTGCTACCAAAACTTTTGCAGCCACTTCCAATGCTGCTGTTGCTGCTGCTGGTGTTGTGCTCATTCTCAATTCCATTGCTGCTGCTGCTGCTGCTACCGGTTTGCGCATCCTTACTGCTTCTGCTGCTGCTGCCCTCCCTCGGCTGCCCACTATGCAGTGGACAGGCCCACTCCCAAGGCTGGGGTCCTGCACACACCAGTACACCCGCAGCATTGCGCAGCCTGCGCCGCACACAGGCGAGGTCTTGGCCAAGGGCTTGCAGGTCATGGGCAGCCCTAACCCTCGCACCAACACCACCATCATCGAGTGCCTGATGCTGCGCCCCTTGCATCTGAGGCAACATGCTCTGCTGTAGTGCCTGACGCTGGAGCTCACTGCTTGTTGGCTGCGGCCGCTGCCGCTGAACACCACCACCATCATCATCATCGTTGTCGTGCTGATCATGCAATGCTGATTGCTGCTGCTGCTGCTGCTTCTGCCTGCGTGCCATTCCCAAGAGCCGATGCTCCGCCCTCCTGGCATGCGCAAACAGAGAGCCACAAGCCCACAGCACAGATGCCGCCTGGTCCACGCTGCATGCTGCTGCAACCCCGGGTGCCTCCATGTCTTGCACCAGCTGCTCCAGTGCACCCATGCACGCGCACAAATCGGAGCGCATGTCAGGGCGCTGGGAGTGCTGGTAGGATTGAGGCGGAGGGTGCAGGAGGGGGTGCAGCTTGCTGGACACCTCCCATGCCAGCGCTACAGCGTGGCTGCTGAGGCGCGCAGCAGCGCTAGAGGCAGATGAGCTGGGCCCCTGGGCGTCCCGTGCTAGGGAGCTGCTGCGGGGCCATGATGTGAAGGCTCCGTGCTGCTCACACACATGGCTGGTGTCCTCCCATGTGGGTGATGCTGCAGCTGTCTGGCAGACCTGCTGTGGCAAGGGCTGCACGCAGTGGCTGAGGAGAGAGGGGTGATGCAAGCGCTGGGAGCTTGCTGCTGGGGTGCGCAGCGGTGAAAGTTCCCACGGATGACGGTGGATGGAGCTGCTGCTGGCGTTGGGTGAGGCAGTGGCGACAACGCCCAGGGGGAGGTCGTCCGCATGGCTTTCAAGCAGGGACTCAGTCTGCACATCCTCCTCCTGCTCATCTTGATCACGTAGCTCTTCCAGCCAGTAGTAAGGGGCCAGGGACTCTGCTGCTGGGGCTGTGGGTGTGGCCTGGCCCCGCCCTGGCTGCTCGTCCGCATGCTGGTGTAGGCTGCTGCTGCTGCTAGGAGCAGCTGCAGAGGCTGACATGGGATGGCGAGGCACGGGCCATGGTTTGCTCTGCGGGATTGGGGGCAGCCATGCAGGTGTCTAAAGTGGTGCTGTGGGGATGTGTGTGTATTGCTGATGCATCAAACTGCCGCATGCACAAACTTATACCACAGTACTGCACTGCTCATCACGTACCTGGCTTGAGGAGCAAATGGTTAGGCCTCCAACGATGCCATCAAGGTGCCTGCAAGGGCAGGGGCATGAAACACACCAGCTGTCTCATCATCAGGACTCATGCAAGCCCAAATAGCAGCTGTTAGGATCGTCCCGGAGAGATGATGAGGACGCACGTACAGTAAACACTTACACATACACAAACAACACGGCATAGACGTCATGCAGAAGATGGGGCGTGCCCTGCTTGACCCGGACGAAGCAGGCGGGTGCAGCAGCCGGGAGCAGCACGCTGACCAAGAATGGGCAATGAACACTCAGCAACGGCGCACCTGCATCGCAGACTACTGACTCCGCCGTGATGAGGGGGCAGCATCCTCCTGAGCAACACTTGCTGCCCTCACAAAAGCGCGATTGCACACATCATGACTGCTGATCAACCATCCGGATGAGCGAGGGGGCGTCAAATGGCCCTCATCCTTGTTCCTAGAGTTTAAATTTAATCACTGCACAGCACAGCACATGTATGTCGAAGTTTCAGAACTGCCTGCAGAAGCACATCAAGGCGAAGGTAGCATAATGAGGATTCAAATGGATCAACATCGAGCAATTGCCTGAATCAGCTGCTTCAGTTTGACGTGGCGTAACACTCCCGGAAAGGTGACTTGGATGAGTTTGTGCTGCACGGTTCAGGTGAGAACAGGTTCTTATACCTGTCGAGAAAATTTTTGTGAAAGCAAGTGGAGTCCTCCACTTCTTGACAATGTGTCCCTACGTCTGTGTACAGTTAAGCCTGTGTAGCTATATGTTGGCTGTCCCGCCGAGCTGAAACCATTGAACAAGACCTCTAGAAAAATGGAAAATATCTCGGTGCCAATGCTTCACCAGAGTTTTAGCCGGACGAATGAAAAAGGGGCAAGGAGAAAATGTTTGCATCAGCCTGCAGGGGCTTGCACTACAATTATCACTTGTAAGTACTGCACTTGCTGCTTTATATTCCCAATCAACCGAGCTCGATTCTACCACAGAGTCAGCACTTAAAATGCTACAGAAGCAGTTCATTTTTGGGGTCACTCAAATCAGCTTTGCATTGTCACGCACGCGGCGACAGTCAAAATCACCTTCAACTTCAAAGACTTACTCAAGAGCCTGACTTAAGTAAGCAGGAGCCATTGTTGCTCCCCCTAACAGTGCTCAGCGCTGTACAAGTTTCTTTAAGCTATGAAAGGTGCACAAGCGTGCAGAATCATCCAAGTTTGCCTTAATTTAGCTAAGTTGCAGGTCCCTGAGCCACTTTTGCATGTTTGCCACCTTTTGGGGGAATATTTTGGAATTCCTCAGCAATGAACGTCCAGGAGAAAAATTTACTCTGCCTGCATCATTTTCAAAAAAGCACCAGCGCCTGTAGGTGTCTGTGTGCCAAAAAATATGTTGCAATTATTTGTCACAAGAGTACACCGACAGCTTCATGGCTAGAACTCTTATGGGCAGCTGTGAAAGGCTCAGCGAGGCTAGCTGAGCCTGATTGCTCAAGCAGCAGTGCAAAAAACTTGCACCCTTCCTCATTTGTTTTCCTAGAAAATAAACTGCAAATGCTGGCTACAGTTCAGCACCATACAACCAACCAGTCAATCTTGTCATGAACATGTTCAGCCAGTGGCATCATCATCATCCACCACCCGCACAGCCCTTAAGACCAAGATCTTCTGCTCTTGGAAATAGACGAGCACCAGGTATGCATGAGCGACCTGAAAAAAAAGAAAAGAGAAATTACGTAGGCAGAGAAACCACTCCCTACATCAATTTAGGAAAAGGAGAAACATTGGCCCAAAAAGAGCCGCAAGTCCCCTCCACCACAAGATCTGAAACAAAAAAAAGGCTAACGGGGATCTGGAGGGTATCTAGAAGCACTTGGCTCTATAGCCTGGCTGTGGGAGGTACTCTTGTTTTCGATAACACGTCTAGTGGTAAGAAGCTTGTGGGCATATTGAACAGAATGGGCATGAAGTTGTTGAGCAAGCTTATTGGTACGTTGGTGATCCAGTCCTAGTTGTTTAAATTGATTAATGGTATGTTCAATGCAAATAGTTCCACCAACGCCCAGGAGGATAGGGTGAACTGTAACAGCTATAGCGCTAATAAGTTTATAAAGGTCTGCATGCTGCTGCTTTGCCGCGTCCAATTAATGCTGAGGCCTGGTGTCCTCACAATACTTGATTTCAATCAGGAACGCATGGCGTTGGCTTGCATGCAATTGATGAGGTTGTCTCACTCGGTTAGCTACACCAGTCCTCTGTGTGGTACCATGCCTGCTGCGCAAAGCATGATGTCACATGCTCATGGTGAGCAAGAGGAAGAAACATTGTCAGAGGTGGGTTGAGCATTGTAAGGGTCACCAAGACAGCATCTGGCCGGCTGGAGGTGTTTCTAGCTCTCATGGAAAGATGGAAAGCGACCTGCTTTTGTGTGGGCTGTGAAGGAAATGCAACACAGGCACTTCAAGGCTTGGAAAGGAGTAGACGGCTTCTGGAGTAAGTAAGTGCAATAATCCCCCATTCATAACACAAGAAGGGCTCCCAAATTTCCTGCCACACTTAAAGCAATTATATAAATTCATTGTTACACTCTTAGATAACAAGCAAATAGCCAAGTTCCCTGGTGATTCAGACTTAGCCAGATCTTCCCAATTCCAAGTCAGGCCAACTCTAACCTCACATTGCAGATTGGGAGTCCGGGGCCTACACAAATATCATCTGCCAAATTTAGGATGGCAAGCCAGTGATAGGGGCTGGTGTTTACCATCCTACCAAACATATTCATTGAGCCACACATTGATGGTATAACTAACACCGTAGGATGGGCTGTGGTGGGCTGCAATTACTTGCTGCTCTCACTTATGTACACACGTTGCCATAGACAGTTCAAGCTCAAGGAAAGAAAAACTACATAGGTAGAGGGAAATCTCACTACATCAGGAAAAGGAGACAAATTGGCTTAAAAAAGCCGTGATTCCTCTTCACCACAAAGCTACAAACCTGAAAGTTATAATGGGAAGCTGGAGGGTTACTGGAAACACCCGGCTCCAGGACATGGCTGTAAAAAGTATTATTGTTTTCAACAGCGTGCCTAGTGGAAACAAGCTTGTTGGCATACTTAACAGAATGGGCATGAGGTTTGCGAGCAAGTTTAATGGCACGTTTGTGGTCTAGTCCCAGTTGTTCGAGCTGGTTAAGGGTATAATCAGAGTTCCACCAACACCCAGGAGAACGGTGTATATTGTGACAGCTCTCCCACTTATACTCTTGCATAGATCTGCATGCTACCGTTGTGCCGCCTCCAACTATTGCCCAGGCCTTGTGTCTTCACAGTATTTGATTTTTTATTTCTATCAGGTTTACGTGCCGCTGGTTCACATTCAGTTGATGGGCTTGTCTAAGGCGGGGACCTAAGCTGGAAGAAATTTTGATCTCTTCCCCATGACACCCATAGCTGCTCACACAGGTGCCCTCAGGCAAGGGCAGCCTTCCTTCCTGCCAATTACAAAAAGACATTCACATCTAAAATCAAGAACTGGAGAGCAATCACCTACACAGATGGCAATGTCTTTCAACACAAATATGATTCTCCACCACTAGGTGGCTCAGGTATTTACAAGCCGAGCCGCGGCAGAGACACCACTCAATCATCCCAAAAGCTACAGTTGTACATAAACCCCAATGGACATGAACCGACAAACACTATCAACAGAGCTGAACTAGCAGGCATACTTGTTGCACTCCAAAAAGGGCACACTGACATAGCTTCTGATGGTGCAGCCTGCCTCTCAGATTTCTAAAGACCTTTAACCCAATGCGCGTGAGAACCCACCTCCATGCAGAATTCATCCAGGTCATCTCAAATATATTAGAGCACTCCCCGCACCCTATACATTTCTATGAGGTCAAAGCCCACACTGGTATTATCGGTAATGAGGGGGCTGACGCCTGCGCACGCGCTGCATCACTAACGGACACCGCGGACATTGCACTTCCAGATGCCAGGGATCCCTTTCATAACTTTTACTGGCTCCCATTGAAGTCCTCACATGGACGCAACAGTGACCCACATCACTCCCACACTACTCCAACTTACTACCTCACTAACCCGACAGACAAGCTAAAAGCACGCATGCACAATAGGCACAAGCTTGACTCCGCTGATACCTCTGGCTACTATTACATTAGCAGGCAGAGACTAAACTATACCGTACAGCCCACTCCCAAACACCACTGTTGGTTCAAAAGCTCATATCCCACCCTCTCAACTTGCCACAAAGAAATCAGCAATTTCTTTGGAACAATCCAAAGATCACCTTTAAACATCAGGCAAATGTATTGAAGTAACGCATGGGAACAGTTCACACTCAAAAACACGCCATCAGATTCAAGATGTCTTCCACCTCTGCACGCTGCCCATTGTGCATGGAAATGGACAGCATTAATCGCATTGCCCTTAGATGTCTTCACCCAACTATGAGTGGTATGCACACCAACAGGCACCATGAGGGCCTTAGCTCCTTTGTTAAAGCCCTCAGCAAAGGCAGATATGGCTCATCCCTTATTGGTATGGATGCCTGCCGAAATCAGAGACTCTTCCAGCAGTGCATACAAGTCCCTGAAAACATCTCTCAAACTATCCCTGACTGGGTTTTCCCTACCGGTACTGGCTCCTCTGCCCGGCACCACAGCCACCCTGATGCTGTCTTTGTGCGCTGCATCCAAGGGGTCTCATACCGACCCTAAGAAAAGAAAAGAGAAAGAAAAAGCTATGTAGGCAGAGAAAACTCTCCCTACATCAATTAAGGAAAGAGAGACACATTGGCTCAAAGAGCCGTGAGTCTCCCTCACCAGAAGATGAGAGGGGAATTAATATGGATCGGGTGGGTTTCTAGCAGCACGCTGCTCCAGGGCACCAAAGTTATGATGAGTGTTTTTATATTCAATGGCAGGTCTGGCAGAGGTAAGTTTGTGCGCAAATTGTACAAAACGGGCATGTTTTTTTTTTTTGCAAGTGTTTCAGATCTCTGTGAGTCAATCCCTAATTTTTTGAAATGATCAAGGGTATGGGCAGTGTAAATGGTCCCACCCACACCCAGGAGGATTGGGTGGATAGTAATCTATGCACCTTGGAGTTGTTTGCACAGTTCGCTGTGTTGTTGCTGTGAGGCTTCTAGCTGGGCACTAGGCCTCGTATCTTCACAGTATTTGATTTCTATCAAGTGGATATGGCGGGCTGGAGTTGTGCTACTCCCCATACTGCGCAGTACCCGGTGTGAGGGTGGAGTGGATGGTTTGTTTGGGTTAGTTGAATGAGAAGTGACCAAGATTGCATCAGGGCGGCTGGAGTTGCGTCTGGTTTGAATAGGAATCATGGATTTGAAGAGGTAGGAAGGCACAGCACGAGTAGAGATTATCTCAGGGACTTGCAGGTTGTGCTGGGCCAAACGGTTTGTGTTGCCTGCATCCAACTGCACAAGATTGGCATTATAAGAGCCTTCATTGACCAGTTTCAAGATCATCCTGCAAGCAATGTTGTGACGCTCAGTTACCATGTTACGCATGACGGGGCATTGGCAGCCAGAAAGGATGTGGAGAGCGCTATCCATGTGATGGCAATCAGGTAGGGGGCATGTAAGGCTAGTGGATCTTTTATATCGAACTGCGTGTTTCTGATTGTATAGGGTGCCTGTGCGGTATTGGAAGACAGTGTGTTTCATTCGAGCTGAGCTGAGAGACTGGGCATATTCCAAAAGGTATTAATCATGCTTTTGTTTACATGTGGTAGCAAGCTCTGGTGATAAGTGTAGTAGCCCCTCTTCCGGTCAGCATAGCCCAGCTTGTGCTGAGCATGCATATGGGATTGAAAAAAAAGTCTACGCCAGCCAAGAGGCCGCATGCATTAAGGAAAGGTTCCCTGACTAGCAAGCTGGACAGGGTCTCACCAAAGGACCCTCAAGCCTAAACTATACTAAGCTAGCCTAGGAGAAAGCCAGAAACAAGAGCTAATGAGGATCTGAAGGGTTGGCTGTCATGCTCCTGGACGCCCGGACTCTTCTTCTCCTGCTCTCCTCTGCCGCGCGACCAGCAACCCTCCCCCAGAAGTCCCCTGGCAATGAAGTGCATGTCTGGTGTTAATGATAGTTGTTAATGGGATTTCAGAGCATTTTGAAGGTCTGGGAGGTGCCTTAGACGAGGATAAGAAGGGTGGGATTGAGATGGCCTAGAATCTGTCTCTTCTCGAGCCAGCCAGGTTGTATTGTGGAAAGGGTTTCCTCCTGGGCCAGCGCTAAGGATTCCGGTATCATTCAGGTTACTATCTTTGAGGGAGGCCTGGTATTTAGCAAACTGGTCTGCGCATTCATTCTCAGCTATTCCAGCATGCGACTTGACCTTGTAGAAAAAGATGTGATCTTGAGAGGCTCGGGCAAGGTTTGAAATTTTCTTCAGAACATCTCCTTGCACGTGGTGTCTATGCTTCTCTGGATTCAGGATCTGCTTTCTGGGTTCAACCCAAGTTGGTGAAGTGAGCTGAGGCTATCTGTGGCAATATGTGTGTAACCATGGGTGAGCGCAGCAACAATGGCGGCCGGCTCAGCTCTTCCTATGGCATTGGTAATACCAGCACCATTAGGTTCCACTAGATTTTTTTAGTCACTCATAGGGTGGTGCACACCTGCCTCTATAACTGTCTTGCCGTTCTGGACCTGGCAACTGCCGTCTGTGTAGGCCCAAGACCTCCAATCTGCAATTTAAGCTGGACGTTAAATCGCGGTTATTGCTGAATCGTTGCAGAACCTAGAGTGTGAGGTGTGGTCTGTATTCAAGTTGGGTTCTTTTATTGGATGCTCTCTCTTATTCAACCTTCTGTTCCACCTTCCATTGAGGCTTTGCGCTGTTTCTGTTATCCCTGGCCTTGTGCCAGGGGTGCCTTGTCTCTGATGTAACCCTAACCTGGTGAAGCTGGTCCGGACGCTGTGTCTGCCCCAGACATTCTCTGCGTGATGCAGCCAAGCCAGCACTGTTCAGCAAGACCAAGAGCAGCTTAGCAGCAACATGAAAAAGAGCTAAGCCGGTGCACTCTCAATTCCAGCCAACAGCTTAGGTGTACGCGTCCTTTGTTGCATGGATATTGGCAACCCTGGACGTAAAGCATTACATGTACTAATGTATAACCTGCTCTAAGAACAGTGCAGTAACGGTGATTCAGCATGACAGCGGATGTGCAGAAACAGTGATTCAGCATGACAGCGGATCTTTGGGGGCCCTTGGAAATCTGTTTCATGTCTAAGGGGAGCTGTTCACATTTCCTTATCCCGAGCATCACTTTATGTCTTGTATTCTAGATGGGGTGGTTGCTAACGTTCTTGATAATCCACTTGGCCTCTGGGATGGCTTTGGCTAGATCCTGAAGCCAGGTATGGTTCTGAATATTCAAGCGAACTCTTGCAGCCGTATTATAGACTGCAATAATTTGTAAGTCCCAGGTATGCTGGGGGAGGGTGGTTTCCTGGCTGAACCAGGATTGGAGTTTGTCATAGGTAAGTTTGCTTTTAGGAATGGTCCCAAGCTTATAGCAAAGGTGTGGGTAGGCATTGGGGAGTTCTGAGTAGGGGTTGCTCATCATGTGCCTGCCACTTGCTGGCAGAAGCATGAAGGTGGCTGTAGCATAACACCCTATTAAGATCCTTCCTCAAGACAGGGACATTCATCTCGCTGAATTTGAATTCTGCCCTCAGGCTGATACCAACCCCTTTCCCACTCTAGAAGCTGCAACTGCCCAGCAGAAAGAAAGAAAGATCTAAGCTTGCCGTTTGGTTGCGTGCATTAAGGAAAGAAAGAAAGAAAGAAAGATCTACTCTTGCCGTTCGGCCGCGTGCATTAAGGAAAGAGCCACCCATTGACTCCCACCGATAGAGGGCATTAAGGAAAGAGTCTCCCGTAGACTCCCACTGATAGAGGGCATCTTTATCTCCACCCCGGCCACAAGGATTTGATCCAGGGACCTCCTCCTTGCTGTCACCCTCCTCGCGCTTGACCAGGGCTCCGTAACATGACGGTGGCTGAGCCCAGCATAACAGCACTATAATCAGGCTAAAAAAACGCAGCTTGAGAAACCCAAGCAGGAACAACAAGGTGACCTTACACATCATCTTAGTTGGTGTTGCAGGCACCATCTATATTGAATACACCATTAAACCTCTTATCAACTTGGATTCAACCAAGCAAAAGGCTAAATCATTAGCATCCACTGGCAAGGTAAGTTGCCATGCAATCCAAAGCTTAACAACTATTATCAACACAAGGCATGCACTTCATTTTCAGGGGGTGAGGTTGCTGGGCGTCACGGTGTGGCAGTGGAGAGCAGAAGAAGGAGAATCTGGGCATCCAGGAGCATGGCGGACAGTCCTCCAGGTCCCCATTAGCTCTATTTCTGGCTTTCTCCTAGGCTAGCTGTGTCTAGTTTAGGTTTGAGAGCCCTTTGGTGAGACCCTTGCTCACTTGCTACTAGCAAGTTGCTAGTTAGGGAGCCTTTCCTTATTGCACGTGGCCTTTTGGCTAGCGTAGATTTTTCCTTTTCTTTCTTTGATCCTTGACACTCTTTTCATTGGAACAAGTAATGTTGCGTCAGGGCGACTAGAAGTGAGTCTTTTTTTGTCACAGAAGCGATGAGTAAAAAATACTTAGGGAGGTTCCTGCTTGTTGAGTGTTCAGGGATCCGTAGGTCATGTAAAGCAAGACGATATGCACAGCCAATGTCCATGGAGGCAAGGCCTGTCCCAACAGGGCCTTTGCTAAAACCTTTAAGGAGGATTCTGCTTACAACTTTGTGATGCTCGGTTACCACATTTGACATGATGGAATGTTCACATCCTGAAAGAATGTGAAGGGAACTGCCTGGTTCCCCACAGAGGGGATATCGTAGGCCGGGGGACATTTTACAGCGCACTGTGAACTTTTGGTTGAAGAGCCTCTTCCTGAGGGTATCAGTGCAATAGTTAAAAATGTTGCAATTCATCTTAAAAGGAAGAATTGGCATGGTCCAGAAGGCATTGTTAACCTTTTTATGGACTGTGGAAAGTATGTTTTGATAGCAAGAGTAATATCCTGTCTCGGTGTTAGCCTTTCCAAGTCTGTGTTTTAAATGCATGTGCGTCCTCAGGGCATCATGAAGGTTGGAAAATTTTTTTAACTTTGTGGCAGGTGAGTTGGGGCGCTCCGATCATTGGACATAACGTGCTTGCATGGGTGCGGGCAGCTTCCTCAAAGGCAATCCAGGTGGTGTTATGGAAAGGATTGCCTTCAAGGTTGACGCAGGGGAAGGTTGTGTCTGCAGGTGTATCTTTAATCTGAACAGCCTGGTGTTTGGCAATGGCATTTGCGCATTTGTTTCCTGAAATTCCAGCACAAATCCACAAGCCCAGCAGTTGGTCTGCACATGTGTCTACAGCTTTTAGTGGCATGTGCTACAAAGATATGTTTAAGCAGAAGATGCAGGATTTCTTAGGGGATTCGAGGTACAGGCAGCAGAAGGTATGGAGGGAAGCAGATGCACTCAGTCCCCGAGAGGTAAACAGGAAAGCAGTGGCTTACCATCATTGGAGCAGAACGCCTTTTTAATCAAACAGCACGCACACCCTTTTGCATCCCATCATATTTATTTAAGGATCTGGATAATGGAGTCACGAGGAATGTGTGTATGTTTAGGCTTCGTGCCCACTGCTTGAAGGTCGAGTCCTGTAAATGGCTGGGTGGTTCAAATATTTGTGATAAGTGTGAGCGTGCTGAAGTCCAGGAAGAGAAACATGTTCTCTTCTATTGCAATTGCTTTGAGGTGTGTAAGCTGTGCAGAAAACACAAGGACCTGTTCATTAATCTTTTAAACCATTACATACTTTTGCTCAGCTTCCAAACGTTGACTTAATTCTTTTCTTGGCGAGAAGCAAACTAATGAGACTTATCGTTCTATTTCCGATCTCATGGATATTTTTTGTGCAGTTGGAACACTGTTCCAACTGGCAGTTGAGCAGGCCGAGCAGCCAAACTACCTGGCTGAAGGTCAAACCCCATTGTAACTTCTTGTAACTTATTCTTTTCTTGTTTAGGGTTTAGGGTTCATGTATGGAGACGTGGCTCTTCCAGAGAAAGAGCAGTTTAGATACCTCGGTATGCTTTTGGTTGTCCACAAGCACATGAATCTGAAGGTGTCTGAGGAGCATGCAGTGCGGCCTTACATGGCTGCCCAGCAGAGGATCAAGGAATTTGTGCATGAACATGATCTAAAGAATAGGCCGCATGCTCTGATTTGGCTCTCTAAGGTGTATGGCATTCCGGCTGGAATGTACGCGTGCCAAGTGTGGGGTACAGAGTACTTACGAGAAGGCAGTGAATTCAAAAGCCATTTGCAAAAAAGGCAATTATGCTCTCTAAGGCGTTTTCTAGGTGTGAAAAGTACTGCCACGAACTGGCCAGTATTGAGAGAGTGTGGTCAAGAGCCCTTACAGTTTTATTGGTTTAGGGCTACTGTTAAATTTTTCAACAATATGCTCAATTCTAACAGTAAAACATTATGCCAAGTGCTGAAGGCAGATTTACAGCTTGCTGACATGGATGAGTCTTGTTGGTCTGCACATGTATCTAAGTCATTTAATGGCATGCGCAATGAGGAGGTGTTTAAACAGAAATTACTGAGTGCTTCCAAGATACCCATGCAGGATTTTTATAGGGGATTTGAGGTACAGACAGCAGAAGGTTTGGAAGGAAGCAGACGCCCTAAGTCCCAGAGAGGTGAACAGAAAAGCAGTGACTTACCATCATTGGTGTGGGAAACCTTTGAATCAAACACCACGCACACCCTTCTGTATCCCATCATATTTATTTAAGGATCTGAATAAAGGAGTCATGAGGAATGTGAGTAGATTTAGGCTTTGTGCCCACTGCTTGAAGGTTGAGTCCTGTAAATGGTTGGGTGGTTCAAATATTTGTGATAAGTGGAGATGTGCTGAAGTCCAGGACGAGAAACATGTTCTTTTCTACTGCAATTGCTATGAGTTGTGTGAGCTGCGCAGAAAATACAAGGACCTGTTCATTGATCTTTTTAAAACGTTACACACTTTCAAAGTTTGCCCAGCTTCCAAACACTGATTTTGTTCCTTTCTTGGCGAGCTTTCACGTTGTGACTAATCTTGAGGTCGATGCTTTTCTAAATCAAGCTACGCACGAGATACAAGGACCTTTTTGAGGAGATGTTTAAGACTTTGCGTGTGTTTGCTCCGCCTTCAAGCGCTGAATTTATTCCATTCTTGGCTTGCCATCATACTATCACTGATTCTGAAATCAATGCTTTCCTGAACCAAGACTCATACAGACTTCTTAGATTTGTGTCAGACTTGGTCTCAATTTTTGATACTGGTTGAGCTTGTTTCACCAGCTGCCATCAGCCAGAGTCTCGGGCTGTAGGCCACCATTGTAAACCCTTGATTAAACCCTAAATCAAGACTCGCACAGATTTTCAAAATTTTTGTCTGAACTGGTTTCAATTTTTGATGCTGGATGAGAATGTTTCACCAGCAGCCGATCAGCCAGATTTTCGGGCTGTAGGCCAACCCCTTGAAACCCTTGTAACCCTTATTCTTTTCTTGGCGAGCTTCCACATTTCTACTGATCTTGAGATCAATGCGTTTCTAAATCAAGACTCGTACAGATTTTCAAACCTTTTTGTCAGAATTGGTTTCAATTTTTTGATGCTGGATGAGATGGATGAATGTTTCACCAGCAGCCGATCAGCCAGCCGGATACGCGGCGTATCCGGCTGTAGGCCAACCCCCTTGTAACCCTTGTACCATGTTAGTGGTCAAGGCATAGTGGTTTATATAGCCAAGTTTGCATCAGTCTGCCTGAAATGCTGCGCCTGAGTTTTGATTTTCTTGTTATGTTCTCCAAATCGGACTGTCAGTGTTTGGTCATGGGCACCTTTTTCGCATCAAAAAGACTCCAAGTTCTGTGAGTTGAGCATTTTTCGGCCAGGTCTGGTTATAGGCCTCGGTGCTTCCGCTTAGCTGCCCTTGTAGGCTGATATAGCAGTGCAACCTTACCTTACCTTCCTTTCCTAGTGGCTTGAAATGGTCTTTAGTGTGCTCAGTGTAGCAGGTCCCTCTGCTTTGGCACAATGAGCGTCAGAATAAAGCTAACATTCAGAATTTTTTTTGTGAATAAATAAACTTATATGCTGGTTGAGCATATTTTACCAGAGGTCCAAACTGTAGAGCTTCCTACCTAAACATTGAGGATTTGTCTGATCTAAGCTGGTATCACACAGAAGCACGCCACAAGGTTTGTCCATGCAGCATGACACTAATCCATTTTAATTAAAAATTCAGATACCAACCTGGCCGTAAGCAAAACATTCAAAAACTCGGACTGCTAGAGCCCTTTTTAAGTGGTCAAGAAATTGAGCCAAAACAGGAAGACACGCGCACATCCCTGTCTGGAAGTGCGTGACATCATTCCATGTCGTGCTGCGTCAGCCAACTGTCAAATTTGCTTAATGTACATGTGTGCCTGATGCACACTGCCGGCATGTCCATGCTGCATGCTAAATAAGCATTCCTGCTGCCCAGCACAGGTTTAAGAGGGCTCTGGCTTTGACCTTTACTCCTCATCAACTTCAAACCCGTGCTGTTCCCCACCCACACCCTCCTCCTGTTGCTGTTGCTGCCCTCCTGCCTCCTCCCCTCCTTGCTGCTCTCCAGTCCCCTCTGCGTCTCCATTCAGGTCTCCCTGCTCTTGTCCTCCCGCATCTACTCCTGCACCACCCTCCTCACCGCCTGCATCATCCCCCGCTCCCTGTTGGCCCCCCTCACCAACATCATCCCCCTCGTCCGCACCTGCTTGCTCACCTTGCTCCTCACCGCCCATTGCACCGCCTCCATCCTGCTGCTCTCCCTCTATTGCCTCTTGCTGCTCACCTCCTTCCTGAGCCTCCTCCTGCCCGACTTCTTGCTGAGGCTCCTCAGCAGCCTCCTCCTGCCCAACTTCTTGTTGAGGCTCCTCAGCAGCGACCTCCTGCCCGCCTTCTTGCTGAGGCTCTCCAACAGCCTCTTCCTGCTCCCCTTCTTGCTGGAGCTCCTCAGCAGTCTCCTCCTGCCCACCTTCTTGCTGGGGCTCCTCTGCAGCCACTTCCTGTCCCCCTTCTTGCTGAGGCTCCTCACCGGCCACTTCTTGCCCACCTTCTTGCTGGGGCTCCTCAGCCGCCCCCCCAGCATCAGCTTGCCCGCTTTCCTCTTCCGGACCTTGTTGCTGCAGCTCCTGCTGCTGCTGCCCTTCCTCCTCCTGAGCTGGCTGCTGCTGCTCCTGCTCTGTGTGCTGAGGCTCTGCACTCTCTGCGCCTACCTCTTGAAGCCCTGCTTGCTCCTCACCCTCGCGCTCCTGAGCCCCCCCCTCCCTCAGCACTGCCTCTCCCTCCCCTTCATCCTTCTCTGCCACCTCTCCCTCCTCCCCTTCCTCCTTTGGCACTTCCTCTTCCTCCTGCCTGCCTTCCTCCTCTTGAGGCTCGCCCTCCTGCCTCTGCTCTCCCTCTTCTTTCTCCCCTTCAGCCTCCCCACTCTCCCCTGCAGGGGGCCCAGACGCAGCAGAATGGTCTTTTTCCTCCTGTTGCTGTTGCTGCTGCACCTCTTCCTGTGCCTCTGCCCCATCCCCCTCCGCTGCCGCAGCTTGCAGCTCTATAGGCACGTCCTGGCCTTGCGCTTTAAGCGCCTCTACCTGCTTGCGCGCCTGGTATCCACGGAAGGTCGCCTGCACCTTCACTGCAGCAGCCTCCGCCTCTGGCGCCGAAGGACCTTGCCGCTCCGGCTCTTGAGGCTGCTCCTGCTGTGGCTGCTCTTCTGCTGCTCCTGGATCTTCCTCCGCTGCCGCATCCTGCAGCTCCGCCTTCATGGTGGTAGCTGTCTCTGCCTGCTCCTGCTCTTCGGCAGCCTGTGGCTCCTGCCCTCCCTCTTCTTGCGCCTGCAGCCCTGCTTGCTGCTCCTGCTCCTCTGTTGCAGCTGGCAGCTCCTGATCTGCAGCAGCCGCTTGCGGCTCTGGTGCCTGGGCCTGCAGCTGCTGCTCGGCTTCCTCTGCTGCTGCCGTGTGTGACTCCTGGTCCGCAGCTGCCTGTAGCTCCGCAGACACCTGCACCAGTGGGCAACAAACACATTTGGATTGCCCTAAATGGTGTTTTGAAAGAAGCACCCTGCATTGCCAAATGCTCCAAATCCCACACCCTTGTCAAGTCTGACAGCACTGACCTGCATGCCCTGCTCCTGCAGCGCAGCAACCTCCTTTCGCGCCTGGTAGCCACGGAAGGTGGCCTGCACCTTGGTGGCCGCCGCGTCCATGAATGCTGTGTCAAGGGGGGGTGCGTCTGCTGTGGACAAGGTCGGCTCCGGAGCGGCAGCGGCAGCAGCAGTGGGTGGGGGTGGGGGAGGGGGGGAAGGGGGTGGCACAGCCTGTGCTTGCAACGCGGGTGCCGCATCCTGCTCCTGGACATGTGAAAGATCAGTGCATTCTTTGGCTGGGATAGAGAGTAGGGCAGCTCGTTGCCACCTGGCTGAAGCCCATCATTCACTCATTAATTTGGCCGGAGCCTACACTCACTCATTCATTCATCCATTCATTCATTCATGTGCCTAGAGCACACCCTTCCATCCACTGATTTGTGACAGGAGCAAAAAAGGTGGGTAGCCTGCAAGAGGGTCCTGCCCAATCATGTGCAACATGAATGCCACATCATCAGCACGTTGATGCCTGGTCAGACCTTACACACGGGTTTGCAAACTGCAGCTTGACTGACATTCTGGCCTCAACCACAAGGATTGCTGGCTGCGCCCACA